>BPLQ01013583.1:81093-119611 GCA_021605075.1 Caerostris darwini | reverse complement strand
GGTTAGGATAAGCAGAATTTATAAAAATCTTACTAATTCCATAAAATAGCAACTATTTTATTTATCAGTTCAATTTTATTGTCTAGGAAGCAAGCGACATCTCAGTATCACAATGCGAAACAAAAATTTCTTATTAGTGAAAGTTTCTTTATGCCGATCTATGAAACAATTGAAATAAAATATTGAGAAAAATTCAAATAGCAACAGAAAGTTATACTCTAAATAAAATTATAATTAAAAAAAAAAAAAAAAGGAAAATCATTCGATTTGTTTTACACAACTATAAAAGTGCTACATTTATTTTTAGCCACAAAAGTGTTATATATATTTTAACGTACTGCATTTTGCACAAACAGCTTTTCGTTATATTGAATAAGCTGTAGAAAATTTGCTATGAAATAAAAAAAACAAAAAAAAAATTTTGTCCTTCGTATCACTCTCTTTTGGTATCTATTAGAGTAATCAGATCTAGTTATTTAAATACAATTCGTTGCGTTTTTTGTACAGGGTCATATTTCATTAAATGAAAATGATTGAATAAAAGTGAAAAAAAAAAAAAGAAAAAGAACGTGACAAATAAAGATATCGTAGAATAGCAACTTAAAAAACTGCGACCTTTGAAAAACTTGAATAAATAAATTAAAATATTATTGATTAATTACGAATGAGTACAGTATTACGAATGATAAATTTCTAAAAAGAAATAAAATGCCGTAATGATGACGGAAATGAAATGACAGATAAATGAATGTTGGTGAAAATTTATAAGCAATTGTTAATTTTTTTTTATAGTTTTCAAATTAAGTTTATTTTATCTTTGTATTTAAATATTTCCTTAATTTAGTCAGTAGTATACGTTATCAGAGGGAACTGTATTCTTGTCTTGCGGCCTGATGGGCAATTAGCTAGAGTTCTGGCCTTTGGCTCCATGGGCCTCAGGTTCGAATCCTGGCGGATGTTTGTTAGTTGTTCGGAATCCACGTTAAATTGTAGGTCCCGGTCTAATTAGCCTAAAGTATGCAAAAAATGATCGTAGAGTGACAAATCAAATCTTGTCTACTTATGCACTACTATAGATTATAAATAGGACAAATTTCTTAACATTAAATAAGAAATTTAGTAAAAAAATTGGGTATTATCAAACAAAAATTCAACGAATGTGAACATTTAAATATTCAATTGAATAAATTTTTACTGTAGAAAAAAATGGCATTTAATTGTTTATTTTCTTTTACAGATATGGCTCGATCTGTAATTGGCATGTACATCGTAGGATTCTTCTTCATCTTCCTCTCTTTCTTCACTGGAGTTGCTGGATGCTGGAAACGATCGAAGGGAAATATCCTAGCCACTGGCTTGTTACAGATGCTAGCAGGTGAGTTAGAGATGCGCTTGAAAATTACATTCGAAAACACACATGTATAATTAAACTCGAAAACACACGTGAACATTATTCTGCAATTACACTGTAATTGACACGATTTTTTTTTTTTATCTATTCCTTCAAATAAGAATGATAGCTTCTTTTTCATACTACACATATTTTCAGCTAGACTCTAATTCTTTTGCGATAATTTTCAATACATAAAGCAATTAAATCTATTAAAGAATGTACAAGTAAAATTATTTTCTCTTAGTACGATTTCAAAATATATGTTTGCGCAAAATTAATTTGATAAATAAAATATTTAAATAAATAAATTTTAAAATAAAAATGAATTTTTTGACTTGTAGAAAAAAATAACAAAACTCCGTTCATAGCAAAAAAAAAAAAAAAAAGTATTACTTTCCAATAGTAATAAGATATCCCTTAAAATTTATTAAATGTAAAATGAAATGATATCATTCTGCTGTTAAAATATTATGTTATGAAAATATTTAAATAATAAGATTACGGTGAAAATTTATTGCAATTAAGTATCATTGTATTACGGATTTATATGAATTTAATAATAATCAATATCTTTGCTTATAATTCTACATTGACTATCTTCTATTTCTTAAAAAAAAGTTTTGAATGAAGTAAAATTTAATAAACTAATATGTAACAAATTTTCTAAGATTTATGCTTTATTTATCTCGTACTAGCTGCCCTTATGTTTCTTTGCTTATTATTTTTTTTTTTTATCAAACTTCTTCAAACACTAACATATATATAAAGAAACTTAATAATAAAAACTCAAAAAATTAATATTTTTGTTTTATTTAGTTTCAATGTTTTAAATAATATAATTTTTAAAAAAAATTATTATTACTATGTATTACTGCATATTTCATAAGAGTATTTTTGTTCTGAAGGGAAGGTCTATTTTTTAAAGACTGATCACTTGTAAAAATATTAACATCTAAGCAAATAAATAATATTAAATTCCTTTTTCAGCCCTTGTAGATGCAGGCGCAATGGGCTTGTGGCATGGAGTACATTATTACGATTATCAAAAACTCACGGATGAGATGTCTTATTATAACTGGCCAGATGTAAGTATACTATTTATAAATTAATTTTTCCAAAACAACAGTATAAAGTATATTCCAATATTAATGAAAATTATAATTACTTTAATGCGGTTAAATAATCACATTTTATTAGCCTAATTCTTTATTTACCAGATAGTTAATGATAAAGGTGACGCGAAATAGCGACGTTTAATAGAAAAATATTATCCGAACAAAAGATGAATCCTTCGTTAGATACAATTTTTTTTATATTTTTATTAACATTTTGATGATGCTGTGTACATACGAGCCTGAGCCCACTAGAAAGCAATTGCCAATTCAAAACAAAAACTTAATGTGATGTCACCAATAGGTGCGTCATCTATATTTACAAATTTTCTCTAGAAAAGGAACATCAAACTTTATATACTTGACGATTATACGTAATTCATTCTTTTACGATACAAAGTTTTAATTTGATTTCATTCAAAATCATTTACCTATAAAAACTTAAACAATGATATCTGTTCGCGAAGCATGATATGAATTGCAATAATAGCTTATAGAAAACCGATGTGATACAATTTAATGATATCAATAAATCAATTAATTTCATTAGGAAAATGTGTGCAGTTGTATACCTAATACCTGCAAATTTTTAAAAGTAGATTAACCATATCTAACAGTGTCTTGGAATGCGAACTTTAGAGTTGCTACAACGAATAAAATTTGAATTCCGCTTTTCAGTGTCAACAAAGATTCTAAAAAATTAATAATAAAATATCAACATCATAAACATCGCGAAGTATAATTTTCAAAACGCTTTTAGGAATGATAGGTGGGGAAGGAAAATTGTTGAGATATTACAGAAAAGAACTACATTAAGATTAATTCTCAAAAATTTAATATGTCAATTCCTTAATTAGAGTTTTATTCCAAAAACTTTGAGGAGTAGTGAGGAACGAGTCTGATGGCGCTCACTTTAGCGTCCCGTCGGTACCATGGATGTTCGTAATGGTTCGGAATCTTCACCTTAGGTCGCGGTCTAATATGACTGTAGAGCGTTGGGCTGACAGCCCTATTCCGCAAAAACAAAAACATGTCCTGTCTTGAAATCTGTCAGTAAACAGACGGCCTTGACCCACCATGGGGCTGTTGCGCCAGTGAAGAAGAAGGGAGAGACGAGCCGAAGTGAAAATTTCGGTATATATACCAGATTTTGGTTGCATTAAATCTGAACACCGAAGAATCTTATTTACAGTGGGTGCAAACTTCTTATCAAATGTTGCTTCTGAAGATGTTCATCCCAAATTGCGTAGTATCAGAGATTAATATTGACAAAGGAAATCTCCATTTCCTGGCTTATGTATGATATAGGCCAGGGTGTAGAAACATAAACGAGTCCTTTCTCAACATTAAAGGGAGAAAATCTTGAAATTAGGTTGAATTATAAAATTCAAGTATAATAATTTTACACAATTTGATAAAATTTATGGAAATGGCATTACAAAAAAAAAAAAAAAAAAAAAAAAAAAAGTCAAAAGGGAAAAAATAAAATAGTAGTACGTTAGTAGTAATTAAGTAATACATGAAAATAAAATAGTAGTTAATAGTGTAATTAGCTAGCAAGATACTTGAAAGCGTAGTGTTATGAATAATATTATGAGTTATTGATTTTTCTATTAAACTAATTGACAGATTTGTAAGATAGGGACTACCATTGAGTGTAGAATTTAAAAAATAATGCAACCAATCCCGCTGCTGGAAGACACTATATTACAATTTTTTTTAAATAATATATGAGAATCAGTATGAATACGAATTTAATATTCTTTTGGCATTTTATAAACAAATATAATTGTAAAAGTAGCCGATATAGCATGTTCACTTATGATTAACTGAAATTTCTGAATAAATTTAATTTTAGTTATTATACAATCATTCAATTACTAACTGTATTTCATGAATAGGTATTGAAATTGAGTGGAGTAACTCAGTTCTTCTATGGCTGGTCCTACATCCTTGCTTGGATTGGAGTCGGCATGTGCCTTTTGACAGCCATTCTCTTTCTGGGAGCTGCTTGCTGTGTAGTGCATGAGAAAAAATTGGAACAAGCCAAGAACATGCAGTACCTCATGCCCGTCTACCCAGACAAGAGGCAGCCATATGGCTATGGCTATGCATATCCTGGTCCTTACTATACGCATGGCTCACAATATGGTGGGCCATACAGCTACTAAAGAGATCAAGATAGATTTTACTTAATTTCAAATGCAAATAAAATGAAACTTTTATTTATCCTGAACTTTTTTTTATAAGTTCATTAACAAGAATGTGGTAGTTTGTGCCAGAACTGAAAGCAATTGGACTCATTCCAAGAACACTTTTTTATTGAATATTTAAAAGAATGTGCTCAATTAAATGGAATGATCAACAAAGTATATGAACATTATAGGTATAGTGAATTGTTCTCCATAAGGTTATTTTGCTATTTAATATGGATTTGCAAAATTCACTTTTATGGTAACGAAGAAATGAATATATGTTATGCTTTTTAATATAATGCATCTCTCTCAATGTGTAATAATTGTACATGAAGTCTTTTCTACAAAATGATTCAAATCTTTTACATATCAATAATTAGTTTTAAAACAGAAATTGAAAAAAAAAAATTATAATAACAAATTATTATTTCATTTGTGTTCTTTTTTTTCAAATATGACTTTTGTCATGATATTTTTAAAGTTGTATTACACAAAATTTGGTATTCATCATATATTTCAAGTATTGCTCATTCATTTTCCTTCATTAAATTCTCTGAAGAAATCTAAGTAGAATAAAATATGGAATACGGAACCAATATACATTATCAGATTAAAAATGATTTTTATAATGAAATGATTTTTATTAGGGTTTATTTAAAATATATCTAACTACGAGCTTGTCATCATATTACACTACTTTTTGAGTGTTTTCATGTCAAACAAACAATGAACATTGGAGTAAAGTAGGTTTTTGCCTTAGATTAAAAATCATTAATAAAAAGAAAATGGCAGCTGAAAAAATGTGTATAGCAGACAACCGATACGTGTGGAAAAATTGCAAGCAGATGGATTAAAAAAGATTAGCATCATAAGAGAAATTTTAATTGCAATAAAAAAAATTTTAATATTTAAAATTTCAGAAGACACGTTATTAAAAGAAAAACTAGATGAAAATTCCCCTCTTTAAGGAGATTTGCGCCGCTTCTATCTGACTACTACCCCTAACAAATAATCGATTCGTCCGTTTTCACAGTTTAATCGGATGTTTATTTTCTACACTATCCGTTGTTTTACTATATATGAATTATTTTGTATATTCACCAATACCTTTTCTATTCGACAATTTTTCTAACATTTTAGAATATACTGTAATTAAGAAGGAATTTTATGTATAACACATTATTTAATATATTTATCTTTTTTAAAACAACTTTTATATAAAGTTACTATTTTTTCAGCTATATTATGGTAGTTGATATCAAAGAATTATATATGAATTATTGTGAGAAAATTAAAAGAATTACATAAAAAAAACTGATGTTTAATTATTATTTTGTCATGTTTAAATTAATATTTATTTTATGTTTAAATAGTTTTCTTTTTGAAAGGAAAAGATGTGCTTTGAATAATATTTTAGAATAAATGTATGGTTTCAAATATTGTTTAAGGAATTATAAATCTGTTCCTTGTTTTGTAACTGTCTTATTTTTTAATAAAGAGTTTTTAAGTAAAATATGTTATTTATTTAATTTTTATTAATGAAGCAAATGGAAAAACTCAAAATAAATCACATAATTTATTGTTAAAAGACAAAACACAATAAATTCAATTTGCCTATACATGGTGAGTGATACACGAAATTTTATATTCATATATTTAAAATTTTCTGGACAAAAAAATTAAATTTGCTCTGGCATGACATGACATCCTCCCACCTATTGATTTATAAAGAATACAATTATTCCAAATTACATACATTTTATCACATGAAATACACTATTACATTAACACTACCAGTTCTGTTAGCATTTTTAACACAGATGGATCATTCAAGAACTAGAAGGGAATTTTTAGTCCTTCCATTCCTTTGTAGGTAAAACAAGAACACAGTTATTATATTTGGACTCTTTGCCTGATGGATTCTACTGGAGAAGATATTTCATGTGGAAAAATCTTTTGACTGGGTCAAACTATTTCTCCACAAACTGTTTTGGCACGGATCACTCGAATATCACTGTCTTTTCCGGACTACACATTGATTATCCTAGCGATTGGCCAGAATTTTCCAACAACACCATCAACTTTCACACTGTGTTGTCTTTCGACTTTAAGTGGATGTTGCACCAAGGCAACGGGCGTTCCGATTACGGAGTTCCAATGTGGTATTAAGTACCACTAAACCTCCACATCTTAAATTGTTAATGAAATTTGTATAAAGTGTAATTGCTTAGATTGAAAAAAAGAAAAATAAGAATTTAATTACAGTAAAAATATTAGAAAAACATCTCCTACTATGAGACAATTAAAGCAAGGCAAATGGTAAAAAGCAAAAGTTGTCGGTATAATTAGGTGTACCGACAGCTTTTGCTTTTTTCCATTGCACTATTGATGTTGCACCAAGTGCCTCAGATATTCACACTGGAATATCTTTCGAAGGATATCTCAAATATTGTTGGTATCATAATCTTTTATTTAGGTTGAGATGATCCAAATCAGGCACACCGATTTTAATATTTTCACCTAAAAACATCGCTGATGTCAATGGAATGAGGACATTTTAATAATCCAAGTACATCTGTAAGAGGCCTGGA
This sequence comes from Caerostris darwini, assembly GCA_021605075.1. Taxonomy (NCBI): domain Eukaryota; kingdom Metazoa; phylum Arthropoda; class Arachnida; order Araneae; family Araneidae; genus Caerostris; species Caerostris darwini. Next base: position 112,320 of record BPLQ01013583.1, on the reverse strand, counting down.
ATTCACTATTGCTTCACAATCATATAATACACTCATTAGTTCTTCATAATTTAGTGATTATTAAGTCTGGAAGATAAATTGATGTCAATCTGATATCGCATATCCCATATTAACGGAATATCGATGCTCAACATCGGATTTCGATTTTTTAAATTCAGTTAACATCGATGTTACGCTTCAACAATAAAGTAGATTTTTCAAAACCGATTAACATAGATGTTGCTTCTGAGATAATTGACAAAATCCGATCTACGCGAGGGATAAACGTGATTTCAACATTGATGTTCTAATTCGGAAATATCTGGCGATTTCAGATATTCGATATTTGTTCATCAGCGCTTCTGCATAATTATTAGATTGTGAATTTTTTATTTATTGAAGGACTGTAAATAGCGGTATTGTTTGGTAAGTTATTTAAATTTTAATCAGTATCATCGAGAATTCTTATATGAAATAAAATTTGTAGAATTTCTTAGAAATTTACTGTTGTAATTATAACATTTCGCAGATTGGATTAAAATTCTAAACGTTGAATATTTCAATCTAAATTCATCCAATTTTAATTTTTATAAATTCTTTTGTAGAAAAAATAGTTTAGGTATTTGAATAATGTTTGGCTATCTTAGTTTTCGGACATTCTACCGGAGTGTATGTCGGTCGCTAAATCGGATATGGAGATAATTAATTTGGCCCGTTATTCGGGTTTTTAAATTTTTTATGACGACCTTTGATATCTTGCTTAGTACTTGCTGACTGAGGTGCTCGTTCTTTGTGAGAATGCATAGATCCAAGATTTTCTTGAATCGAAATATATATTTTATTTAAAGTTTAATTTTTTTTATTTCATATCATTTTGAAATTATTTTATGCAGTTGATTTACATTTTTAGAAATTAAATCTTGTAGTATTTATGTAATCGATATTTATGATTTTATATTTCATCGAGCTTACCCTCGTCGTGTCTTTGATTGCCCAGCTATTATAGCCGCTATACATTGTATGGGCCAGGGACCTTATGGCTAGCGCTCGGTAGCACAGGTTTCGGGTTCGAGTTCCGGCGGTGGCATGGATGTTTGTAGTGGTTTAGAATCCACTTTAAACCGTAGGTACCGGTCTAATATGATCGTAGAGCGTTGTAGGGGTAATTGTTACTCGCATCCGTAGCATATCTTCAAACTACACGTGCCCCCTGGTTAGTGCTAAATGAGAAACAGCGGTGCAGCCCTTGCTTATGGCATAAAGATAACTATCTCTGTACTATCAGCTGCATTACAAAAACATTGTCTGGGCCATCCTCCGGAAGAGGATTTATACTCTGGGCTGGTATTCAACACAGTCAATATTATTCGATAGCAACACAGTCAATATTATTCGATAGCAACACAATTCATAAAAGTTTATGGACTGAGTTAAATTAAAAATTACCTTTTAAATAAAGTCAAAAAGATGAAAAATCTGAAACTAATATGAATGTAGACGAAAAGTCTTCTATTCAACATTCTTAATTAACTTTACACACACACATATATATATACTATCTGGAAGAAAATGACGGGACACCCCTCGAAAAGTAGAAAAGTCGACAATACAGCTGACACATGCGCAATAATAGGTATCACGTGTCAGCCATATCCTATAAATACTCTGTGGAGCCGACTAGAGTTGTTTTTTGTCAAGATGCCGCCACGAGAAGAGTTGTCTGAGTTCGAGAAAGGTGTGTTGGTTGGATTGCATCTTGCCAAGGTGTCAATTAGGGAGATATCCCGTCTCCGTAGCTGCTCAAAATCAACTGTAGCACGTGTTGTGTGTCGCTACAAGACTGAAGGACACTGTCAGAACAAACCCCGAAGTGGACGACCTACAGTTCTCACCAGCAGGGACCGGCGGGTACTCGGCAGGGAGATTCGAAGTAACCGTCAAACATCCATGGATAACATCGCTAATAAGTTTAGACAAGCCACAGGTGTGGCCGTTTCGACCAAGACTCTTCGTATCGAGGCCCATAAGTTAGGTTACACTGGACGTTCGGCGGCCCATAAGCCTTTGATTACGAAAACCAACAAGAAAGCGCGCCTTCGATGGGCCAAAGACCACCGTACTTGGACTCTGGATGACTGGAAACGCGTTCTTTGGAGTGACGAGTCACGATTTACCCTTTTCCGTTCCGATGGACGTGTTTGGGTATGGCGTTTACCAGGAGAACGCCTTTTGCCCGAGTGTGTCGTCCCAACTGTAAAGTTTGGTGGAGGAGGATTGATGGTATGAGCCTGTTTCTCCTGGTATGGGGCTGGCCCACTGGTGAAGGTTGATGGTGCGATGAATGCCGATAGATACTGTGATATTCTCGACAATCATGTCCTTCCTACCTTGTGGGCAATGTACGGTATGGATGATTGCTGGTATCAAGACGACAACGCAACATGCCATGTTGCAAGGAGGACTCTTGATTGGTATGTGAACAACAACATTAAACGCATGGAGTGGCCGGCGCAGAGCCCTGATCTTAACCCAATTGAACATCTCTGGGACGAATTGGACCGTCGGTTGAGGGCCTTCACCCCACTCCCCAAAAGCAAGCCTGAACTATGGAACTTTTTTTAATCATTTGGAAGGAAATTCCTCTTGCCACTATGGCTAATTGAGTGGAAAGCATGCCCAGAAGGGTTGCAGCTGTGATCGCAGCCAAAGGAGGCCCTACCTCCTATTAATTTTAATAAATATGGGTTTATGTCGTTATAGTGTCGTGTCCCGTCACTTTCTTCCACATAGTGTATATATATATATTACATTTAGTAACTAAAAGGGATTTTTTTAACACATTAAAAGTCATTGAAATGTTAATTAAGATTTTACTCACGTTCACGTTTCTGAATACAAATCATCTGCTCATTTTGCAGAAATATAAATTTGATTTTATAAAGATTTATACTTTTATGTAGACATTTCAACTTCTACTTGGTCAGTTTGTACATACAGCTAAACATTCCTTAATATTACATAGTGATTTATTCTTGTGAATTGTTTTGTTTTTTCTTTGAAGAAATATACTTTCCCTTCATGTAGTCAAATTTACTATGTTGATCGATATATTATACACAGTCCAGTCACAATAATGTGACCTGTCAAAAGCCATAATAAAGCCACACTCTTGTATAGTCTGGCTTTAAGTGGAGTGTGGAATGTGGTATTAAGTGGAATTCTTTATATACACTCTACTGCAATGTGCTGCCACCTGACTTTTGATAGGCTATTTCACGTTGACGTCGAAAGTAGGTGGTGGTCACATTAATGTGACTGGACTGTGTATATAATGCTTATTTATTGTGCAAGATAAAGATGGTTCTTTTGAAATTATCTGGGGAAAACTAAACAAATGCACCGAACTATCTATTACTAAATGAAATCGAAATTATATGTTTTGGGTTTGACTACGGCGCCAAAAAACGCTAGGAGCAATTCTGATTACACACTTAGTAAGTTTGAAAGAGTCATTTGTAAAATTTTGAAACTCATTCTATCTTAACAATTAAATAATTCTGTTAAAAAGGAAAAAGCGGTCAAGGCTGGAGGAAGGGGCCATCATCATTAAAAGTTTTGCATAACGGCTCTTTTTGCAAAACAGTAATTGATGCCTCCCTTCTTTATCACAATATTTAGACTTATAGAAATGGTTGCGGGTAGATGGCAAATTGGCTAGCACTCTGGCCTTTGGTACCACAGTCTTCAAGTTTGATTCCTAGTGGTGGCATGGATGCTTGTTAATGGTTCGGAATCCCCTTTAAATTGTTGGTCCCTGTCTAATTAGCCTAAAGTGTGTACAAAATGACCGTAGAATAGCAAACCAAACCATAGAAATGTTTAGTAATAATTTCAATGATATGCTCAAATTTTGGAATGAAACAGTCAGATAATTTGCGTGAATATTAAGAAAGTCAGAGTTTTTTTAAATTTAGGTAATTTTAGTGGAAATGAAGTTTTAAACAAACACATCTTCAAATATTTCTTTGCATTTTTGTAGAAATAATTAATCAGTATAATTAATTAACATTCTTAGCATAACAAAAATACATTCCTTATTTTGCATCATGTTGGCGCACCTTTTGAATCGCTGCCAACATGAAATACTCATTTGCTTCCATAGGCTCTTGAAGGAGTGGAATAATTTAATATAAAAAATGTTTTAAAAAATGTATACAAAATATAAAAATTAAATCATTATATTTGACAGCATGCAGTAAATTGTAATGATATACACTGGCCTCCAAAAGTTAAGGAACAACATGCTTTTCAAAGCTCACCATAAAAAAATGACATTAATAATAAAATTTATGTTGTTGTTGTTGTTTCTTATCCCACTTGGCTGGCCAAGCCCACGAGCCCATACGTACTCATGGTTGAAGGGGAAGGAAGCAGCTTCTGTTGTGATGGAGCACCCGTAGGTAGAAGCCTGACTTTTGCTCCGTGACGCTCTTACAGTCATAGGAGACCGGGACCTACGGCTTAAAGCGGATTCCGAACCACTACAAACATCCATGGCACCGCCGGGATTCGAACCCGAAACCTGTGTCACCGAGCGCCAGAGCGCTAGACACTCGGTCATTCAGGTCCCAAATTTGCTAACGGCACGCGGTGTTCCCAAGTGGATAAAATTTATAGTTTATATAAATGATAAAAACGAACTTTATGCAAATGTATGAAAAAACGATAGCTACCACTTTTTGTTATAAAAAAGAACAGGTATATATGAGTGAGAGAAAAATATGCAAATATCAGGCTTTCGTAATTACGCGTGTAACTTTTGTTGATTTACAACTTTTGTTAGAAGATTCGTCGGCAATAGGCAGCAGCGCCCCGCAATGTCTGAGAGAAGCCGTTTGCCCGATTCGTTAAAGTGACGGTCGGTCGGATGGATGGAAATAGGGTTGTCCCAGGCTGACGCTGCTAGACGTCTTATTGTGTTTCGCAGTGTGGAAATATCAAATCCGGAATCAATATCAAACCGAAGCTTCTGTGTCCAGAAGACATGTTCCAGGTCGACCACGAGCTACAACACCTGCAGAAGACCGTTTTATAGCGAACGGTTTTATACCTTCGGCCAGAAGGAGAAGACGCATTTCTGTGCCGCAAATTGTTGCAGACTACTCTGTAGCATCAGGGAGAAGAATATCCGCTAGCACGATGCGAAGGCATCTTCACAATTCAGGTCTCTATGCAAGGCGACCAATTGTGCGCATCCCCCTCAACGGACGACAGAGAAGAGCCAGCTTATCTTGAGCAAGAGAACACGTTTCCTGGACAAAGCAGTGATGGTCATCTGCACTCTTTATAGACGAGCCCAGATTCACACTGGAGAGCTTTCTGAAGGGAACAAAGCACCAGATACCATCAATCCAACACTGTTGAAAAACACAGTTACCGAAGTGGTGGAATAATGGTTTGGGCAGGGATCTCACTCTGTGGTCACACTGACCTGCATGTGTTCCAGGGAGGAACTGTGATTGGTTTGAGATATCGGGATGAGATCCTTGATCCATATGACAGCTTATATGCCGGTGCAATTGGCAATTTCTTTCATTCTGATGGATGATAATGCACGACCTCACCGAGCTGTAGTTATTAAGGAATATCTTGACTGTCTTGGTTTGAAGCGAATGGAATGGCCAGCTCGATCTTCAGACCGATAGAGCATCTTTGGGACAATCTTAGTAGACAGGTTGCCGCTTTAAGTCCTCCTCCAAGGTTTTTAGGAGAACTGGAACAAAGCTTACTCCGTGTCCGGTCTTCGCTTCCCATTTCGGTAACCGACAACTTAATTGACAGCATGGAAAGTCGATGCCACCAATGCATTCAAGCTAGGGGTGAGCATATCCCTTATTAAAACACATTTGTTATGTTTCTATGACATTTTACCACAAAAAAATTATAATTATCTTTTCCAAGAATGGACTTTTCCAGCGAGATTGCTTTTTTTCTTTTGTTGTAAATCATTTTTTCGTTTTTCTTATGTAAATTTCTACGTTGCAATCAATACATAACTGTTTTCTGCATATGTCATCCAAATTTGGTGTTTCTACATTTATTCATTTGCAAATTAGACGCAAACAACCGGTTGTCCCTTAACTTTTGGAGGCCAGTGTAACACTCACAAAAAAGACATAAAATAAATCAAAGACTTTATAATTAAAACTAAAACCCCATCAATATCACCTCCTTAAAGAGGGAGGTTAGTATTTTCCAGTTCCTAAAAGTGATTTTAATAAGTTAAAACTTATATATAAAGGTATACAGAAGAGAATAACATATATACAGCATATTGTTAAAAATATTAATTTTCTAATTACTTACAGAAAAGAAAAAAATAATTCTAATACTTTTCATAATTCTTCATTACTGCTATATTCCCCAGAAGAAGTGGAAGATAAAATATCTTCAACTTGAGCTGATGGTCTAATTCCATCAAGTGAGAAACCCTTTAGTTTATATTGTTTGATGTCACTTTCCAATGTTCGTTCAGCTATAATATTTGGTTTTACATCCTCCATTACAATGTCTTGCACACTAAGTCTGATATTTTCAGGTGGAATTCTCACAGCAGTTGAATAAGTTTTACCTTTTTTCCTATACATCTTCAAAAGATTTAGTTGGATTTCTTCCAGCTTACTATCAGTTAGATCGGAACAAAATCCCTGTTTAAACAAAAAAATAAAATAATAAATATTCAAGATTAAACTTTTAGGAATTATCATACAGCAAAATCAATATTATGCTATTTCAGATTTTCAGTATAATACCTAAGATTAAAATATATTTAACACTTATTAATTTCCCCTACTCTCATCCTCAATCGTCATCATAAAAATGACTTTTGTTGAGAATTTTTATATCAACACATTAAATCATTACTTTTTATGACGAAACATGAAGGTGAGACGGTAGTTTAATGAGGTTGACTGTATTCATACATTTTATTATTAAATTTTGGGAGTTTAATTTTCTTATTTGCAAACAAAATTTATTTTACTTTATATATTGGCATCCCAATCATAATGATCTTTCTATTTGATAAGTTTGCATATACAGCTAAAATCCCTTAATGTTTTATAGTGATTTATTACGGCATATTAACATACTTTGTAATATTTGCAATCCATTAACTTAGTAATTATCTCCCCTCCCTAAAATTTGTCCTTCAAATAGTCAAATTTAATTCATTGATTGATATATATTTTACTTATTTTATTTGCAACAAACATTAATTATTTAACAAGAAAAGGGTAGTACTCAATTTTGAATTTGTCTGTGAAAACTCAACAAATACAACTAATTATGTAGCACCAAATGAAATATGAGATATTTTGCAATGAAATATGCATAATCAAATGGGGAAAAAGAGATAATTAAAAAAAAAAATACAATTTTGTGTTGGAAAACAACAAAATAAAAGGCGAAGTAGACTAAAATGAACATAATTCATATAATTAAAGAATGAACATAAAACAATCATTAAAAACTACTTTTAAAAATTTATTGCTCGGAAGGGCTTGGAAACTTCCATTTCATTGCTCTAGATTCAAATGCAGGCTCCATATACAAAATTTTCAAGCTGTATAAAATCGAAATATTGTAATTCCATGATATTGGATGAACGATATAACAATTTTTGAAATTTCAACTTTGCTCAGTCCTAATAAGTATAATCATGGACTAGCCAAGCGGCATGAAATGGTGGAAGGTACCACAAGGTGGATGAAAGATGCTGTAGCATGTTGAAAGGCAGAAAGTGATGCTGCTAGGGGAGTTTGAATTTGCCACACAATCATCTGATCTTGTTTCACATTCATATACCCTTGTATTCCATAGCTTTTATTCCATTGATGAGTTCTGTACAGCAAGCAGCTGGTAGCAGTGGTTTTCTCAGCAGTATTTGCATGATACGGTACCCTATTACACAGTATGATCAACTAGCTCCACGGATCCAGAGTATGTGACCTTATTTGAAGCCATCTAGTTGACTAAAAGTTCTTCAACAACTATGTAAAAGCATTAATGATAATGTTCTGAGAGAGCCACAGTATTGACAATGAGAAAATGAAAATCATACACATTTGTTACGTTTTATACAATGTAAGAGAAACAACCAAAGCAATGCATTGGCCGAGAAAACAATCATTTTTATACCTGCATGCATTTTTTTGAGGAGTGTTTCTTTTTCTGCAAAAGAATATATACATAAAGCAATAAACATAATATTTAATGTTAGTAGAATTATTATTGATTGAAAAAATATATTGATTACACATGAAGAATTCATATTTAACAATATAATGTAAAAGACACTTTACAATAATGAAAATATGCTATACCTCATGCCAGGGTGAACTTATTTGCAAATTATTGCGAAATGCATGAAAATTTAATGCTACATCAATGCAGGCTACAGCTATATGATCAGGCTCATAATTTAAACAAACTCTCTTTGTATAGAAATCGGACATAAGTTTTAAGCAGGTGTTGCCCATTGTCTGCTGGAAATTAATTGGATGAACAGTTTTTTGAGCAAGAGCATTTAAAAATGGTATGAGAAACTGAAAAGAAATGATTCTTTAAGTTGTAAATAGCATAAATATATAAATAAAACTATAGTAATAGTAAAAATTTTTCAAAAAATATCTTATGCATTCATGCATAAAATATTATTTAAAGAATGAAAAATCACATTGAAAATTTAATATAATCATGCTCAGTGAATACTAAAATAAAATTTAAAAATATCACATTAGTAATTATGAAAAATAAATAAAACAACATAAGAATTCTCATTATTATTTAATACTTATACTAAAATTAAGAAAAAAATTTATCTCAAAAAAAAAATTAAGAAAAAAATTAATCTTAATTTATAAATTTGACTAAACTGATAAATATTGTTATGTAAAACCTTTGTTAAAAAAGAAAATTCTTTTTTCCTTAATCATATTGGGGCTTAATGGCCGAGTGGCTAGCGCTCGGTACCACAGGTTTCGGGTTCGAATCCCGGCGGTGCCATGGATGTTTGCAGTGGTTCGGAATCCACTTTAAACTGTAGGTTCCGGTCTGTTTAGCCCTCGTGTGCACAAGATGACTTTAGAGCGACAAAGCAAACCAAACCTTAATCATACTAAATTATTTGAGATAAAAACTTATTTCTATACAATTCTTTAATAAGTGCAAAAAAGGGTTTTTGATATTTTTCTCTTCACTACAAGCAGTAAAGACAACCTATATTTAAAATTATGAGTCCCTAAAATTATAAATAATCCTGGTATGAGTAATATGGTAGCAGTTTGGTCAATAACTCATATAAATTATAGACAATAGTTTTGCATTCTAAAAATATTCTTATTGACAGGGAAAAAAAGCATAGTAATTTTAAAAAAAATAAAGCTAATAAATATTCTATGAACACTGACAGTAACAATAAATTCCAGTTATAAAGAAGTTTTGTGATAAACATACTTCAGTAGAAAATCAGTTTTAATAATTATAAAATGCAGATTTTAAAAAAGTTAACCTTTTAAGGCAACTTATTAAGTGACTTTTTAAAATTTTAAATGTTTTTAGATAATTTTGAAGAAGAAATATTATCTAATCACCATTCATAACTTTATTTTTTACATTACATCTTTATTGCAATGTAATTTAAATAGAAGAAAGTGAATTCTCTAATCCTTCATTTTTTTTCATAACAAAAAGATAACCAATAATAATAATAATAATTTTTTTTTCAAAAATCTACACTCTTTTAAGACAGTGTAATAAAACTATAAAGTTCAAGATATCAGCAGTTAAATTTAAGTAAATTTTTATAAGTAAACTTATCAAAAAAGAAATAAGAATCTTCATATTAAAATGATTTTAACTCTTCATTTAAAACATCACATGTTTTCAGAAAATTTTATAAATTTCTAATTAGATAAAAGTATTAAGTAGTAAAATTTAAAAAATTATTTTTTCATCAGAAGTTATTAGAGACCCTACTCAGCTTTTTATTTTAAAAGCTGATTTCTTTTTATCACTAATGTTATTTTCATTAATTTATCCATCATTTTATTACACAAAATATGTTTAATTTTAAAATATGTATAAATGATATTAAATTATCAGATACATAAAAAGAAGGAACATTTTTAATTATTTTAAAAAATAAAAAATATTTTACCTGTTGAGCTATTTTAGGGTTTAATTTGAAATTCAGTGCTCGTATTAATAGATGATCGACAAACTTTAAGGTTTTTGACAGAAGTCGAAATTTGAAAGCTGTAGAACTTAATTTTTTCTCTGACTTGTTCACAATACTAAATAACAAAGTTAAAAATTAATTTGGTTGTTTTTACATTCACAAGAACAGAAAACATAAAATAATGCACTAAACATATATTAACTTAATAAACATTGAATTATTTAAAATATATACAAAAGTTATTAAAAAAATAATTTAAAGCAAAAACAAATATAATTATAAACAAATATTTGTAATTTTAGTGCACAGTTTTACCTTGGTATATTACAAAATTTTAACTAAATATATATTTATATATAATATATATAAGTATCAGGTAAATCATATCAATCAATAATCAATCAGTATCAATCATAAGTATAATTAAAATATTAAAAAATATTCTTTGGTTAAAAAACACTAGTTGTAATAATATGCATAAGTACCAAACATGATAATCCATTTATTCTGCCACATCAATATGGCAATTATTCAAAAAGGTATTTTGGAGAGATTTTTTTATTTTTTTATTGAGGAGGTGGGGGGAAAAGGATAATGAATTCAACCTAGTATTTTTAGCTTCGGTAATATATTCACAGAACCTCTATTTTTAAATCTGTTTTGCTCATTTCTGAATGTATAAATGTTGATTATTTATAAAATTTATTGCTATTTAAACATGCTAATTATAAATTTCGATAAAAAAATATTAATCAAATTTCCAAAATTATAATGAAATACTAAAATTGTGATGGATGCACATTTAAAATGTGTGTTTATATGAGAATATTTTGCATTTATGTTGCAAGTTTAATGATAAATCTCAAATTTTTTTTAACAATTAATTACGAAATTTACTTTATTAGTTTGACAATTTCAAAGTTGCACAATTTAACAATAATTACTTAATATAATATTATAATTATGATATCAAATATTTTTTTAATAATACATAAAATAAGAATATAAACATGTTAATAATACATATAAAATCACAGTAAACTAATTAAAAAAATTCTTACTGATAGAATAAATGTATAAGTCGTCCAATATCTAAAAGTTTTTCACAAACTTTACTACTTAAATGTAGTGCTGCAGCAGCGACAATCTAAATTAAATATTAAAAAAAATCATAAAAATACAGCTTGGCTTTATTTTCAAAAACATCAACATCTAACAAATTTACAAAACATCAAGCATTTAACAAATTAAACTACATAAAAATAATTTATTGTACAAATATATTTAGTATGAAGGTGACATATTATTAATAACCCTGAAGGTTAAAAAAAAAAAATGTTTATTGTTTCAGGCCAAATTTTAAAAACATGCACACTTATATCTTGTCTGAATTATATAATTGAAAATACATGCAAATAAAGTTTTTATCTGAAATTATATCAAAGTTTCAAAAATAATCAGATAAACAGCAGAAGCAATCATGAAGAGTAAAATTATTTGAAAAAGTGTAGAAGAAACGTGATAGAAATATGAACATAAACAGTCAATTAAAACTCTAATAAGTTAAAGAAATCTATTACATTATAGTTTGAATAAAACAAATTGTTCAACTTGTTAAACTTTTTTTAAAGCTTCTTTTATTTAAGAACTTTTCACTGAGTATTTCAAACAGATTTTCAGTCATATTTCAAAAGATTTTGTTCACCCTACATGTTTGATTTTGTTAATTTTTTTAAAAAGGTTATATGAAAAGAATACATCAAATTATGAATGATAGATACATTGAAAGGAAATAGCATCAAAGAAATTCAAACAGTGATAGCAGGCACAATATGAGGATTTTCAAAAACACAGAGCTTAGATTAAATTCTGTTTGAAAACAAAATATGGACACTTCCAATTATTTTATAATGCAATAACATTTTTCTCAAAATTACATAAATTTGCTTCATATTGTATTGTAATGCCTTCCTTCCTTGCAATTAAAACTATTGGAGAACAAATAAATTGCATAATAACCAGTAATAAATAAGATTATAGAATGATAAAAAAAATTGAAATCATCAAAAAACCGATGATATTACTAAATAAATTTATAGAAATTTTAAGTATTTATTATAATAAGTTTTCCAGTTTTTTAAGGAAAAATTTTCAGTCTTTATAGGCAATTTTTTAACAGTAATGAATACGATTCAGCAATAAAATAATGAACCTGTAATTCTGTGTGTTGTTATTCATGTACATGTCTTTAGGAGATTTATTCAATAGGGACAGACAGATTTCTTATAATTTTGAAAGAAACAGGCAAACTATGTTTTGTTAAAAAATTCACTCACAAAAAAATAGACTAGAATAACATTATAAATATATAGTTAAGAATATATACAGTTAATACATTTAATTATACTGTTAAAAATCTGTTATTTCAGGTTCTTTTAAACATTTTTTTAGAAAAACAACTCACTCCACTTAATTTCAATCCTGTAAAATAAAATATATATAAAAGTAGATTTTAAAATAATGAGAAACATAAATATTGCTTTTAAATTTGCTACAGAAAAATATGAAAATAAATTAAGTAAAAAGAAAATAAAACAAACAGGATTTTGTTAATATGATTTGCCATTATGTATTAAATGTGAAAATACAGTTCAAATCATTAAAATCATAATTATTGACTCAATTCGCACAAATCATATGGTTCCTAAATAGATTTGAAAATGAACAAATGCTTACTATATGATTACATGTAGCTTCATTCCACTGCATAAAATGATGATGAAAGATGAGGGCTTTAGTAGTGACCTCCGTATCACAATGACATTTTATTGCTAAAACAAATAAATGTAAAGATAATATCATCTATGATAATAATAAATTATATATAATAAATAATATTACATATTTTATATAAAATTAAGAGGCATTAAGGCCAACTGAAGGGCTCAGTGACAATGTGCACCACTGGTGGGCATTAGGACGGAGGTTTAACCCGCTGGTGGCTTTGTTGTAGATACTGCTTCAAAAAACGAGGAGATTTGATGCCATTTGTGATGTTCAGCATCTTGTCTCATTAGTCTGATTACATGGTGGGAATTTTCCGGTTTTCTCCCATGTGGGGTAATTCCCCCTAAAAGTCTTTCCAGAAGGCACTGCTTTCCTTCAGCAGTGGCAAGCCAAGTCAGACTTCTACCTATGAGTGCTCCATCACAATGAAGGCTACCATCCCTTCCCTTTTACCATGAGGGATACGATAACAACAAGAGGTATTAAAAAAACTGCCATATATATAATATTCTGTATATATATAGATTATATAACAAAATATAGAGATAATCTTATATATAATGATAATAAATAATATAATATATTTTATATAAAATTATAGAGGTATTAAAAAAATTCTTTTTATATACAGGATTTCAAAAACAACTTTTTTTTGTATGTTTATGTGGTACTAATTTATAAAGTTATATTTAATTTATTTTAATGAATTAACTGCTTGTTTTTAATCAAAATTTAATATTTTTCTTACATTTTTTTGTCAATAAATTAACAAAAAATGTAATATAATTATTCTACAAAATAATTTATTTCCTCATGTTAGAAATATCGATATATATTTATAAAAAAAATGTTCAATAAATTTTATTGTTCCTGTTTTAAAGTTTCTTAAGAATTTTTTCAGTAATAATAGGGAATTTCAATCCTTATATCTTTTATTAACTCTAATTATTTTAAATAATAATAGAAAAATTGTACTTCCTTATTATTATGGTTCTCATTATTTAAACTGTACCAACAGCTATTCTTGAGATTGGTGGACAATAAGTTCCAATGGAATACCACACATTTGGCGACATATGTTGGCGATCTATACCGAAAAATAAACGACTTATTGCTAGGTATTGTTATGTATTAGTAATTCTCCAGCTTCACTGCAGATAAAATTAAGCCAAATAGCAAAAACAACTACATAGTTCTCTCAACATTGTTTGTAAAACTTTTAATAATTATGGTAAAAATATTGTTCATTCCTCATATTTAATGACTGAAAATCCTAATTTTGGATTATGCAAAATTGAAGATACTAGATTTAATGCATTATCCTGTAAGAAAAATCCCAACATTAAAACTGAGAGCTAAACTGATTGTTGGACTTTTTTCTTTTTATTCATACTTTCTGCAATATGACTTTACAACATTATACATTTAATCATACATATGTGCACTAGTTTGGTTAAATTTTATAATTACGAATGAAAAGTGAAACCACAAAAGGAGATGCATTAAAATGATAGCAACTTTTTTTTTTTTAAATTAATATTGCACATTTTTATTATAGATTATATTTATCAATTTATATATTAATAAACTGGGTTGATCATCTGTTGACCTATTCTAGTATTCTAGTTTACTTACATATTCTCTCTCTCTCTCTCTCTATACATATATATATTACTAAGAAAAACATGATTGAACAAGAGCTATGATAGTTATTTACAGTTTATATTTGCATAGCATTAGATTTAAAAAATATATTTGGAATTTATTTTAAATAACTCAGATTATTCTTACAATTCTTAATAAATCCAAAAGCTCAGATAACAAGAGTTTCACGTTCTTGTTTTGCATATATATATGCATTTTATAATTGCTTGTCTATTCATAGACACATACAATCATCACAAAAATCAACATACACCTATTAAAATAAAATAAAAATTTAAGAAATTAAAAATATTAAAGAAAAATTAAATTTACAATAATATTATAATCTCTAAGCTACACAATACAATCAAAATTTTTTTGAGTGGGGGATAGGGTCTGTATAAAAAAATTACTTGAAACTTCATAAGTAACTATATTGTTAACAAATTAGGGGGGAAAAGTCGATCTACTGTCTAAACTATTGTAAGAAACTACAAAACAACTAGATATATTTTTAAAAAATCTCTTAGTGAATGACCAAGGATTTTGAATGGTCGAATAGTAACGAAGACAGTAAACTAAAATCCAAAATAGTCCCCACCTCAATTAATGGAATATGTTACAGCAACAACTAGTAAGAGTGTTAATGCAGAATCTGATGCCAGTCTGTAGGATTTCATGGCAAAGAAAGAAAACCAAAAGAAAACCATTTTTACATACCGCAAATCAAAGAAAAAAACTGAACTTCGTTAATAATATATCCTTAAAATATAAATCCTTCTTAATATATTAATAAGGATTTTGATTTTTGGAAAACTGACCTTTTTATTGATGAGTGTAAATATAATAAGGAATTTGGAAGTGATGAACGTGGAAAAATTTGGCAGCACAAAAAAGAAGAACTGAAACTCATAAATGTCATTCCAGCAACAGATGCATGGTGGAGGAGTCATGTTTGGAGCTCGATGTCGATTGCTGATGTTAGTTCTAATGCAGCTGGCAATACAGAGACAGCTAATCTTTATGCCATAAGCAAGGGCTGCACCTCTGTTACTCATTTAGCACTACCCAAGAGACACGTATAGCCTGAAGATATGCTACGGATGCAAGTAACACTACCCCCATAATGCTCTACAATCATATTAGACCGGGACCTGCTGTTTAAAGTGGATTCCGAACCATTACAAACATCTATGGCACTGCCAGGACTTGAACCCAAAACCTGTGGTACCGAGTTCCAGAGCGCTAGCCAATCAGCCATCAAGGCCCGACTGCTGGGGCTAGGAATTTAATATTAATGTTTAAATTCCTAACACCAGACTGCTGGTATTAGGAATCTAACTTCATTGAAGGTATGATAGATTGAAAAATTGGAAGATAATGTGCAAGCATATGTTGGCAGTTCACAGCTTGAAAGCTGATGGATTTTTTAGAATACAAATAATCCAAAACACACAGTGAAGAATATGAAAGAATGGCTCATTCACAAAAAACCTGCACAGCTCCATATCCCTTTCAGACACCACATTTGAATTCTAGTGAATACATATGGGATGAACTTGACAGAACAATTAGAAAATACAAAGTCCGTGGTAAAGATTTCTTAAAAAATGTATTGTTACAAGCATGGTGTGAAATTATGCCAGATATCGCACAAAATCTTATTATTTCAATGCCTAGAAAATTACTAACTACCACTGATTCAAAAGGTCAAGTTACATAACATTAAATTATTTTCAATTGTATGAGTAATATTAATTTTTCACTTTCATTGAAATGTACATACACTTTTGTGTTACATGACTTTTATTAAATAAATTCTTTTCCACTTAACAGTTTGAAGTGTTTCTTTTTATATAAATATAAGTGAACACAATTTGTATCTCAATATAGAAAATATTACAGCTTTTCAATTTTTCTAATTACATAAAAATCCACTTTTTGAAGATGCATATTAATTTTTAAAACACTGACTGCATAGATCTTGATAAATATATTATTAATTAACATTAAGTGATGCAATCAAATCAACTGAGAGATTTAAACACTAATCTTTTAAATTACATGCAGTTAAAAATAAAATATTTCAACAAAACTATCTAAAATAAGTTTGTTACAATAATATTAAAAATGAGCACTGAAACACTCATTAATTTATTTCAATGTTTGATTAAATAATATGAAGACTTTCACGAATGAAAACATTTTTGCACTATTTTAATTAATATGCTCATATGAGACTAACATTGCTACTAAATTATTTAACATTTAAAAAAAAAACACTGCATAAAATAAATATTAATAATATAGATTAATATGTAGTCAATTTAACTAAGCAGAAGAAATTTCCCTTGCCGCAGAGCAAATAATTTTTCTAACATAAAAATAATATATTTTTATATTAAATATAAAATTTTTTCAATATATTAAATTTCAGATTAGCAAAATAATAATATATAATAGTTAATTAGAAGTTGTTTTATTAATTTTTTAAAATTAATAGAAATATATCTTTCTTAGTCTTCATAAAAATTGATTAAACTTACCAGCTTCTATCAAATATTTTATTCCGAGTTCCATTATTTACGAAAATTCTTTAAAAATGTACAACAAAACTAATACTAAATTTTTAATTTTTCCCTCCAAAATGATATTAAAAAACACACTAGGCGAAATCACAACAAAGGCTGTTACTCGTTACACATCAAAGGCTGTTACTCATTGCACATCCAAGACTGTTATTTCAAATTGCATTTCTGGAGTTCTTTTACAAACAATTAAAAATTAAAAATGTATGAAAGGGGCTCTACTGATTTTTGATGATTGCATTTAAAGAAATGAATTAAATAATAAACAATGCATCATCTTTTTTTCCCATCAAATTTTATTTTTAATACGGAATTTAACTACGGTTGTAACTGCAAACAAAACTTAAAATGTTTATTCCTATATAATCGAATTTTCGTGTGTTTTGTTTTTCTTTTTTATTAAAAGTAGTGAAAATATGGGTATACTTTTTGGAAAAAGTAAAAAGAAAGAAACTAAAATTACAGAGCAGGATAAAGCTGTTTTGGTTTGTACATGTTAAGAATTTATAATTAGTATAAATATTTTGGCGCGTTGACTGCTTGATAATTATATGAACCAAAACGGGGAATCCCACCACGATTCTGTTTTTAGAAGTAATTAATTACGTCTATGTACGCGATAAATTTTAAAAAAGCGAGTCATTTTTCTGTCAGCTTTATATAAATGTATATTTTATTGGAAGGTAGTTGCTATTGAGTTAAAATAATGGATTTTCTGTAAGTTAAAAAAATTTTAATATAAATTCACTTCTATTATTATATCAGAATAATTGTTATTAAGAAAAATTCTTCCCGTTATCATTTCGTTCATACAAAAAATAAAATATCTTGTTATGTAGCTCAAAAATCCAAGAATCTCTAAGTTTGCTAAAATCGTTGACGCGCATTTGATTTTAATTTGTGGAGGAGTTATAATATTACATATTTCAAACATGATTTTCACCTGGAACATGTTAAGTTGTATATCAGCTGCAAAACAACTGATGTTTTTGAAGAAAAGAATACATTGTAGGAAAAAAAAATCTTGCTATGTAAAATAAGCATTTAATGGCATGAATATGTGTTTGCTTATATAATGAGTACTGTAAACTTTCACTAATTCTTTCTATTACACTATTTTTTAACAACATACTCGTATCTGCCCCTTAAAATAAACTCTCTCACACTTCAAAGAATGCTATAAAAATATTATTAATGTAAAATTAAAAAAAAAAAAAAAACACTATAAATTCTTTATTTCATTGAAATTAGTAAAGATCTTTTGATTTATTCCCAAAATTTATATGGTAAATAATACTTATTACTAGGTGATTTTTATTTTCACAAAGTATTCATTACATGAGTGGTTTCTTTAAATACTTGCTACTAATATTATGTTACAATGATGTTTCGGTACTTACGTATTAACGGTACCTTGGCGACAGTTGCGCTAATAAAGAGCAAACGCGCCAACCGGTTTTGAATCGCGACGTTAGATTAGCGACACTTAAAAACCGCCAAGTCTGTCGCCAAGGTACCGTTAATACGTAAGTACCGATGTTTCTTCTATGTATAATGTATAGTTAATTCTGTGTATAAAACCAGGTGAATATAATAAATTTTTTTTAGTTTATTTTAAAAATGCTACCACTTACTTGTCTAAAAGGCTGTCTCTTTCAGTTTATTCTAAAAAACGACTTCTTGTAGTTTATCCTAAAAGGCTAATTTTGTATGTAAAAAATAAAGGAGTAAGAGTATATATCAAATATATGAAATAATACTGAATTACAAAACAGAAACAATATATTATGTATGCAATTTACAAAATATATTATAATTAGCAATTCATAGTGTTAAACATCCTTTGCAAAATGTAATTTTACACTAGGAAAAATTTGATACTTATCTATTATAGAAGCCTTGGGGGACTTAAGAAGATGCTTACCTTTTTTTTTTTTTTTTTTTTGAGCTGATTGTATCATTTGTAAAATTTCAAAAATGTTTATGTTATTATTTGTATTAATTTTATATTTCCTCAAAGAACTTAATATTGAAAGTAAAACTTATTTTCATATTAAAATTATGAGTGAATAGAAGGAAGGAAATTTTTAGCATTGAAGGAAGAATTATTAACATTATTTATGGAAGAAAACTCCCATTGGGCAACTTGACTATCAATGCTAGATGCTTTGTATGAATTGTTACAATCGGCTCCTCGTTTTGGAAAGCAGTGACTACAATATTGCCATCAGTAGATTTTAACCATAGCTGTGCATGTTGTCATTGAGCTGCAAGTCAGGCCATATTATAAAGTTTAGGGCAGACCTAATAAAGTAATGAAGTCAGCCAAATAAAACTGCCACCAGCTGAAAAACAGCAAGTAAGAAAATCCACCTCCTCAATTGAATCGGTGAGAGAAGGAGTTGATCCCGCCCCATACTTAGTAAAAAAATTGACTGGCTGTAACAAGATATGCAAAAGATATAAATTACAGGGCTTCATCTGTCAAAGTTGGCAGAATATCAAAGACTGATTTTCTTATTATTGTTGTCGGCTGTTTCAAAAAGCACCAAGACCACTATAGAAGAAAAGCATTAAAAATTGTCTTCAAAAAATCTAATGAAAAAAAATTTACTTTTAATAAAATATATCCTTTTTGTGTGATAACTTGTTTTGTTCATATCTCTTTTAAAATTCTGTGAGGAATTTTTTTCTTTTAAAAATTTTCAAATCGAATCATGTTTATTTATTAAGGAATAATAAAAGATAATGTATAGGATACTGAAAGGTTTCGATTTTGTAAATTGTGGAAAGATACTGGTCACAGTTGCATGAGCAGAGCATAGTGATTGATATTATTTTCCTCATAATAATGTGAGAATTTAGTTGTAGAAAATAAATTAAAAAGTAGATATGGATAAGTAACAAATAAGCAATAAATATTGAAAAATAAATCAATAAAAATTTGTTTGATGAATTTATTTTTTGTTTGAAAATTTTATAATTACTATTTTTACTTTATAATTCTATAGAAATCGTCTTTTTTTATAAATGTTATCACATTTTGCCTTAATTTTGGTTGTTTTCTGCCAATATTGAATGTTTATTATATTAAAATTTCACTTGATTTAACTTGGTGGGTGCTATGAGATTTATATTCACGTTAGATGTAAAATTTGAAATATATCAAATTTTAAATGTATATTTATCGAAAATAGTATATTTATTAAAAATAGTATATTTATTAAGAGTATATTTATTAAAAATCGATGATACTAATACTTTTTCGAATGTTTGTTCATTGGTCACTGTACTAAATCTTTTGAATTTGCATATTTCTTCTAATAGTCGAAATTTTTATTATATTTGATTGGTATTTTAATTTTTAAAAATTAAGAAAATTAAATTTTTATTTTCTTTAATCTCACAAAAGAATTTAAGACGTTTAAAGAAACAATTCATATTTTGAATTGTATTTGAAACGCTTTTCTCATTTATGTATTCATGTAATAAAATTTTTTTTTGTTATTATGCAAAAATTCATAGGTTTATTTTCAATACAATTTTTACAGCAATTGAAACAACAGAGAGACAAGTTAAAGCAATATCAGAAAAGAATATTGACTAATTTAGAAACAGAACGAAAATTAGCTAAACAACTGCTCCAAGATGGTAGGAAAGAGTAAGTAGTTAGTAGTTCTGCTACATGCATGTAAAAGATTTTCAATATTTTAATATTTTATATAATTATTATATAAAGCATTTAATATATAAAATTAAAATATATGAATCTTATATTTTAAAATTATTATGCTTCTGCTAGTTTAAAAACATGAAATTTTAAAAAGAAATTCAAGGCAAAAATAATAGAAAATTCTTCAGAAGATTTTAAAATTCAATTATAAAAAGAACATTAAAAAAAAATGGAAGTCATAGTTCTTTGCTCATTTTTATATAATTATGTAATTATTTTATGATTTATTATCAAATTATGTATGTTAACTAATATGTTAAAAAGTTTTAAAAATTTTGACTTTTTTAATTTTTCAGAAATATGGAACAAAAAAAATTTAATTTGTATAATAGTGATTAGGTATTTATAAGAGATATTTGAATTTATAAGTGATACATGAAATAAATTGTTTACGGGATATAACAGAAAATATTTTAATCCTTAAATAGTTTTTCATCCTGTCTCTCTCAAATTCAATTTTTCTTCGAAATTGTTTTTTATTATTATGGTTATAGATTGTTATATTATATAGATGAGGTAATAAATTTTTCTTTACTAAAAATTTTAGTATTTATAAGTGTTTTAATTATTATTTCAGGAAATATAAATTTTTTTAAATATTTTATTTTGTAGAAAAGCCAAGTTGTTATTGCGTAAGAAGAAATTTATGGAAAAAATGCTTACTAAAACTGATGGCCAACTCTTGAATTTGGAACAAATGGTAATGATTGAATTATTTATATTATTTCTTATAATAAAATAAATAGTTAAATAAAATTAATAGAGTTTGATCTAATATGTGGAGTAATTGGAATAGTTTTTATTTTTTCTAATGCAGCTGGGAAATACATAATAATTGGAGGAGTAAAAATATTTACATTTACAAAACCAGATTTAATATTTATATTATTTGTGGTTATGTCTTATGCTTGATGCAAGATGTAGTTCAAGAAAGGACTTTTCAGAATTCCCATTCTAGAATAGTATTAAGAAGTTTAGTATTAGGAATAATTTTATTTACTGTTAGAGAAGTATTTTTTTTTATCTACCGTTCTTCTTTTTTTCAATCTAGATCGAATCCTACAGTAGAATTAGGAGTTGTTTGGTGCCTGAAAGGAATTAAAGCTTTTAGCCTTTTTAAGTTTCATTATTAAATAAAGTTTCATTATTCTTGTGTAATTAAAAAGGATCTATTATATCAGTACTTTAACTTGAATATTAGGAATTTATTTTTTATCTTTACAAGGGTTTGATATTTTATAGCAGTATTATAGAATTAGAAATTGTGTATTTGGCACATTTTTTTTTTTTTTAAGTGGTTCTTAAAAGTTAAAATTAAGTCTTTTTACCCACTTAATAGACTTTATTACTATAATATTTATTTGTATTTTTTCTAAAACTGAATGAAAATTTCTGATTTTTTTTTATCACAATCTTATATAACTTTACAACTTATTGCATTTAACACAATTTTTTTGTGAATTTTTGATGCAGGTTATTAAGACTATTGAAATTGCTCCTTCCTCATTATTTTATTTATTTATTTATTTTCCAGTGCCATGATATTGAATTTGCTCAAATTGAACAACAAGTAATAGAAGGATTGAAAGTTGGGAATGAATCTTTAAAATCTTTGCATGAGGTATGTATTTCACTATGATTAATCAGTAATAAACATTACTAACTTAAATAAAGAATAAAAATGTTGTACACAGCATTAACTTATATCTAACATGTCCATTACAATCAAAAAGTAGAATACTAGCTTGTAAAAATCTTTTAAAGAATTCTCTTTGATGTTATCCTCTATAAAATTATATTTTATGTAGTAGTTAATTTTATTTTACCCAATTACTTTAAATTTTTATTTTTATAGATGCTGTCTGTTGAAGATATTGAAAGAATAATGGATGAAACACAAGAAGGCATTGAAAAGCAACAGGTAAAGAATAATTTTATTTTAAATATTGGATAATTTTTAATATATTAAATGCAGTAAAATAGTTATTTTTTTTATATTTTTAATTAAAATTCTTATAATAAATGATTAAGTATTCAAACTTTGTGTGTCTGTTTCTGAAGAATGAAAGCCACTAAAGGTGATAAATAGTTTACCCACAAACACCCAGCAAGAACAAATCAAAGAACAACTAAACAAAGATGGGTTTTTCTGTCATCAAAATTGCCCAACTTAAAGATTTTAAAACTAAAAATCTTCTCCCCATTTTTGTGGTGGAACTAAACAGAACTATCCAGTTAATGAAATTTTAAAGCTATAAAAAATGTTCTATTTGTCAATCCAAATGGAAAATTTTATCTTAATGTCTTAAATGTAGTGAAAACCACACATAAGGTGATATAAAACATACATTTGTGATATAAAACATAAGGTAAAACAACCAATTTTCATCAATTGCAATGTTAAAGGTCATGATGTAGATGGCCAGCATTCTCCAAGCCTCAATCCAATAAAGGGCAGGCAATCACCTCTAACAACTCTCTTGCCTATCATGGATGATTATTGCAGCCATAAGGTACAATCATCATCTGTGATGTGCATAGTCTTGCACCAACCCAAGAAAATCCTATTCCATTCAGCAGTGTTAATATCATAAACTCAGCATCTCTTATGAACTTCATAACTTCTTTAGCCCTTTTCTAGTAACTTGAAATAATTCTGAAGAGACTTCTTAAATTATTTGAACTCTTACCAGCAATTCAAAAACAGGACAATGTACTTTACAAACTAGGTTCTTTCATGTAGCTTTTCAATCAGCTCCATAATGATTTTACACAACAGCAGTTTAAATTTAGCTTTAAATTTTTGCTAATTTTTTCGTTAACATATTTAATAAAATATTTTTTACTTTCTGAGTATATACCAATTTTTGTTAACTGATATTCATTCTCATAGAAGATGAATATCAGGAGCAGCATACAATATGCAATATGCATACATGCGCAATATTTCATCGTTTTTTTCTCTTGATATGTTATAAATGAAGAAAAATAAATATATGGATTGAATTTACAAACAGTTTGAAGATTAAAATTAGTAGGCATTTCTAGCATCAAGAACATAGCAATTTAGACAGTGTTGTTTAAATTGAAGATAGCGGATAAAGTTAATAAATGTGATCACCTCCCTAAATTAATATTTTTCATTTTATCTCTTTCCCATTTCATGTTCTGAATTACTATTTCTGCTAATAAATTCTGTTGCATCACGAAATGGGAGAGAATTTCTTTTAAGTTTTCTTGAACTCTTTGTTTCCTCTTTTGAAGTTTGTTTAAAAAAATGGTTAAGGAGATAAAAGCAGTAAAAATTTAAAATAATTAATTTACATTAAATTTGTAATTGCATTCCAGGAAATAGATGAAATTCTTGGTGGTAAATTGAGTAATGAAGATGAAGAAGCTGTGTTGGATGAATTGGAATCGATTATTGCTGAAAGCCTTCCAACACCTGTTAAAGAACCATTGGCTGGTGAAGGAGATGAGATTCAAGAAGATGATGATTTAGATTTGCCGGAAGTACCTACAGAAGGTAGTTGGAATTTTAATAACTTTAATTAATAAGAGTAGAATATTCAGTGTGCAATATCCGGTATTTGATTCATTAACTGAATAATATATTACCATCTTTTTGTTATAAATATTAAAAAAAAAAAAAAGCCAGAAAAATTTTCTTTATACCATTGAAAAATGTTTGTAAACAATAAAAATAATTGAAATTGTGTATTGACACTAGAAAGTCAACCTCATCAAAGTTTTTAGTATGTTATAATTTTTTTTTTTTTTTTTAAAAAAATTTAATTTTTTTTTTAAATGTTCTCTAAACTTTGACTAAAATTATGTTTTTAGTTTATGTTAATAAGAAAATGAGACATTGTTCATGAAGCAAAAGTTTCATTTAGACTTGGGAAAGTCAATTTTTAAACCTATATATCTCCATAATTATATACCAGATCTCTACAAAAAAAGTATTATATACTAATTTCATCATGCTGAATTGATTGTGTTAAAAATCTCAAGTTCTGTGGTGGGATAATTTTGAGTTAGCAGTTAATTAAGTATGTTTACTAATTAACATTAATCAACTGCATTACACCATAAATTAGTTCCCTCAAAGTCATTTCCAACAATACCATTTCTGTGAAGATTTAATGATAATTACTAAAGCTATTTGGAGTGATTGCTTTTCCTCCCCCTGCTGACTGTATATACACAAAACAGTTGATTAGATTTTCATTGTCAAATATTGTATTTCTTGTCCCATTTGGATGCAAAATCTAAATATGGTAAGGAAAAAATGTATTTAAAGCAATATTTAATTTGAAATATAATTGTACTACAATTAAGATTTCACAAATAATTTTGTTCATTAAAGTTTTCTTTTACACAAATTATGTTTCCAACATAAAATTTTGTACGTAAAGCAATTTATATGAGGGGTCTGCAAAATTCACACACTTTTATTCTGTTTCTATGGTTTTAATCTATTTCTTTCCTTGATGTGAATTGTTTTATTATTATTTGTTAACTCTTTTAAATTTGCAGAATATAACCATATAAAATTGATCTTTGTATTTGTATATCTAATTTCATTATAAAAATCATTGGACAGCTGATCAGAACAAAATTGAAACTGACAGTTTTATTTCAAAAAATAAACTGGTAAATTATGAAAGATATATGTTTAATATTGACAAATGAAAATGTAACCTCATTCAATTTTAGTCAATGAAACAATTATTGAATATTTTAATTTTTTAAATATAGAAAAATATTGATTAACAATTATTTCATGTTTTAAATGTGTTATAAATTAATATGTAATACTTTTATAATTTTAGAGCCAAAACAAAAGGTTAGGAGAAAAGAAGCTCCTCAACTAGTTGCTGCAACATGAATATACGAATTGCCTTATCTATTATGATGAAGAACTAGATGGAAAGAATGTAATAAGAAAAGCTTCTGTGATTTATGAATTTACTATGTACAAAAGTATTAAGAAAAAAACAAAAAATGTTCTCCGAAATGTCTAATATAATTTGTATTAAGAGTTGGAAATTTTTAATGTACTGTTATCATTTGTATCTACAAGTCTATATTTTCTGTATTAAAAATTATTTATTATTGTATTTTTTTAAATATAAACTCTTAACAATAATAAAGCTTGATGTAGATTTTTTTTCTAAAGGGAATCTATTTTATCTTTGAACATTTTCCTTCGAAAGTTAAGCATTTTCTTTAAAAACGATATTTACAGGATATATTTTTTTTAAAATATAAAATAGAATTTTTTAAGTTTGTTAAGATTCACTAATAGTTTTACATATTTTTATTTTGTAAAATTTTGCTTTATTTAGGAAATTTTGTAAGTATAAGATTTTTTTTCTCCTTTGTATTCCTAAAAATTTGTGACAATTGTTTTATATATTTTTTTATTTTTTTAATTATTTGCTTTATACCAAAATATGTTTTTGAACTACAAAACTTGCAAATAGGATATTTTGCTTTTTGTTATGATTTACTCATGATAAAGATGGAATAATAACAAAGCAAGGTATTTTGCATTGCAGCAACTTATATGAATTAATAACTGAAAATGTATAAGTCTGCAGGTTGCATGGATAGTTTGAAAAATCTGTGCAAAAAATGAAAGATATTTATTTGTTTAGGTAAATGAATTATTTTTATCGTCAGCAGAATTTTCAAACTTTACACAATGGCCTCCTTTCCACAACCACTTCCTGATATAAATAAAATCGTATTTCTGTCAACCATTCTTATGTCTCTCTAATACAAATACAGTTTTTATTATTCCTTTTTTCATAAAACTCTCGTTATCTCATACACTTCATTTATTACTCTTTAAATTTATTGATGCTTAACAAATAATAAGAATTGTCGAATTCCATGCAATGGCCTCCTATTCTTAACAATTTCCTAGTATGAATAAAATCTTGTTAGTGTCAACTATTCTTATTCTCTCAAATATAAATGCAGTATTTATTAATTCATTATCTTTATATAATTTTTGCAGTTTCTTCTCAAAATCTAGAATTTGTTCTATATTTAATATATTTTAAATATAAATAAAGATTCAGTAATAAATTTGAAATTACAGAGCTTTTTTAATTGATAGGAAATTATATATGCCTATAATTTTAAATATTAATTTATTTTATATGATAGATTTTTTATACCTTTTAGAGCTTTTTAAAATGTATACATATAATGTTGTTTACTCAATAAATGACAGATTTAAGTGCTTTCTGTTTCTATCATTTGAAGAAAAAAATATTAGTTTATTTAGAAAACAAATAGGGATTTTCTTTTTAAATAAAATATTATCAATGAAAGCATTTTAATTTTTTTGTTTTATTAGATAATTATTTTTACAATTAATGGGATTTAAATATTTTTTCAATATCTATTTTACACTATTATTCTCAAATGTGTGGATGTTTAAAATATATGTACAAAAATATTTATATATTATTATTATAGTATATATATATATATATATATATATAAGGTCTGTCAAGTAATAGAACTTGTTCAAAGGAGGATATCTATTTACAATTTACTGTAAATCAGTTGTTTGCCTTTTTCAATGTATTTTCCACTGTTCAAAAGCATGTTCAGTTAATTTTCTGATAAGGGTTTTAATAACTGTCAAGATTTCTGCTTAACCTCCAATGACTCAAAATAGGTTCTTTCTAACACAGGTTTTATTTTTGTAAAAAGAAAAGAATCGCAACATGTTAAATCAAGGCATTGGAGCATGTTTCAGTGTTACAGTGTTTCAACCAAAAACTGTTTCATTGAAAGCACAGTGTGTGGAAGGGCTGTTTGTTCTTATGTAAGCACATTTTAATATAAACAATTTTCATATCCTCCTGCAAAATTTTCCACACTCTGTGTGCAATCGACAGTCTGTGCATACAATTTGGCTGCCTTTTGTCATATTTTTATCGGTTGTGAAGTTCTCAAACTTGCCGCCCATTTAGAGTTCATTGTCTTCCACTTTCTTATGACCTTCAGTAATGTATTTGTGCAATTTAAACAAGGGCATACAATCTTCTTCATAAGCCAAGTATACATCTATAAACACTCCATTGGTGTTTCATTCAATTTCTCGAAAAATTTCAAATTCACAAGCTGTTCGAGTTTAGAATTTAACATAAAAGTAAGCGAGGTGAAATGTAAGTACACTTAATCGTGACTGGTTACATTATCTGACAGACACATCTAAAGTCATCGTCCTCTATCTGTCATTGCGTTTAAAGGGATCTACAAAGCCAGTCTCACTCTTTATAGATAGATCACAAGCAACTTTAAACAAAGTTTTTACTCAAGTGTAATGTTTTAGGCTGAATAAAGTGGTAAAGTGCTTTATTATTTTTCATATTCTTCAACTAGTATAAGTTATCTAAATTATTTTCTCTTTATTACTTTTTTGCACCTTTTTATGTGTCACATATTTTGGTTCCAAGTAGATCATAGTTTTCTTTCTACCATTGTTCGGGTTCTTAATTTCAGTTTCATGTAGACCAACTTGATTTATACTTGGAATTTTTCGTTTTCTTCATTTTGACATGGCAAATGCCACTTGTAGTTCTTTTTTATGGATTATACTTCAAGAGAGGAATTGCACTTTAACCTTAACAGGGAACTTTAAGCTTAACATGTTCCTCACATCACCCCTACTAGATTCTTAATTCATTTGAATGGATTTTTCATCTAGCTTCCTGTTTTGTGACCTTGAACAAAACACCCTCTTATTCACAATGTTTTGACATGTGCATTCGGTAGAAATTCAAGAGTGATCTAAGAGATTTCACCTCTTTATCAGTGTTACAATTTTGGGCAGTTGTACACTTTGGTTCTGAAGTTAAGTCCGTGGTAATTTATTCATCCATCTGAACCGCGTTATGCTGAAGAGTTGCAAAAGATTCTAGATGAAGCTGGAAGTGATTTTAGTGGAAAAGAAGACTACGAAGAAGAATTTGTCTGTGGAAGTTCCCATTCAACAGGCAAATTTCTGCAGCTTAATAATTTCTCTGACTCAGAAACAACTATAGCATTTTACAACAGAACCAAAGATGCAGTTGACAATTTTTTTGATTTAATGACAGCATGTGAAAGACATTTAATGAATTAATTTTTACAGCTACTGTGGAAATCTTTTTAGATTCATTTGTTATCAGAACTCAAGTTTTTGCTTTGTCCCTAGCTCCTTTTCTATGATTTCATATCCAACTTTAAGTAAATGATCTTCCTCATAATAATATTGCAAAAACAATAACATCTAATTGATGAATTAAACAGAGAACGTGATTTGTTAATAATTTCGTTAAAAATATCATCGTCATCATGGCGCTACAGCCCCGTGGTGGGCCAAGTCTGTCTGCCTGCTGGCAGATTTCGAGACGAGAGATGCTTTCTTTTTACGAGGTAGGGTTGTCAGCCCAACGCTGTACAGCCATATTAGGTCGGAACCTATTGATTAAAGTGGATTCCGAACCACTAAAAACATTCGTAGCACCGCCGGAACTCGTACCCGAAACTTGTGGCACCGAGCGCGTCTTATTACTCGGTCATCAGGTCCCAGTTAAAAATATAAATAATTATCTAAAATTAATGAGTTACCTATTCTGCAGTTTTACAGCTGTAATTTTTAAACCAACAATATTACTTTACTATAATTTTAATATTTAAATAGTTGAGGGAAAATGACATAAGATGATTCTTAAAAATTAAAACAATAACAAGTGTCCAAAAACAATCACATACTGTAGAAAATTGCAAAACTTTCGAGTGATGCGAAACGTGTGGTCACTACTATATTTTCAAAAGTTTCAGTGCAAAAATTGTTAAATGTTCATTTATTTCCCATTCTTTAATTATAATTTACCTTATCGTACATTAATGAATTTTTTTTTATATTCACCGTTAATATGTCTGGTGCCCAGTGGTAATATAGCTAGCGTGCAAAAGGGCTGTGCTCCGAATCCGTTGGTGGCCTTTGTTACAGTCACTGCTTTCAGAAATTCGATGGCAAGTGCGAGTGTTTCGCATCAATAACCAGGTTGCCTGGTATATAACACGCAAATGCGAGGCAATTAAAAATTCCTCTCGGAAGGTAATGTCTTCCCTTCATCGCCCATCCGTGGGCTGTTCGTGGTAAACAAGAGTGAAAAACGAGGCTAACCAATGTTCAGCAACGAGAAAATTATATGTGTTTAATAAAACTAATATGCAGTCATCACAAAATATTTAAATGGATAAAATTATTTAATTTTTATTTATATAAGTGTATTAAACGGGGCCTGATGGCTGAGTGACTAGCTCTCGGTGCCACAGGTTCCTCGTTCGAGTCCCGGCGCTTCCATGGATGTTTGTAGTAGTTCGGAATCCACTTAGAACCGTATTTCCCGGTCTAACATGGCTGTAGAGCGTTGAGCTGACATCCCTACCCGGTAAAAGTAAACATCTCGTGTCTAGAAATCTGCCAGCAGGCAGACGGCCTTGGCCCACCATGGGGCTGTTGCGCTACTGATGATGATGATGAGGAATGTATTAAATGCAAAGAATGAAATTAAACAATTTTCAGTACCTGTTGGCCGAGTGACTAGAATTCGTTACCACAGGTTCAGGATTCGAGTCCCGGCGGTGCCATGGATGTTTTTAGTGGTTCGGAATCCATTTTGAGCTATAAGTCACGGTCTAATATGACTATACAGCATTGGATGCAGCGTTGACTACCCTTAAAAAAAGTCGGCGCCACAGACCCAAGTCGGACTTCTGCCAACGGGTGCTCCAACAAAACAGGAGCTGCCCCCTGCTTTCCTTCCTTCCATGAGACCACACGGGTTCTTGGACTTGGTCTAAATGTTGTTGTCTACCAAGTGGAATAAAAAACATCTAGCCGTTGGTACCACAAGCTGCAGGTTCGAATCCAGGCGGTGGCATGGATGTTTGTGAATGGTTCGGAATCCACGTTAAACTGTAGGTCCCGGTCTAATTTGCCCACAATGTGCAAAAAAAAAATGGTCGTAGAGAAACAAACCAAACCGGTGGATTTGAATCTATGCTTTAGTTGCGCGTTTTACTATTGGGCCCGAAGTTAGGGTGTTTGAATAATTACAGTGTATAAATAAAAAAAATAAGGTTAGAAATTGTTTCATTGTATTTTAAAGTCTTTGTGAACATAAACAAGGAAACTAAGAGCTATTTTTTTTTTTTTTTTTTTTTTTTTTTTTTTT
>BPLQ01013583.1:52575-80993 GCA_021605075.1 Caerostris darwini | reverse complement strand
AAAAAAAATAATTATAACTTCAAATATATTTCATTCACTGTTTTGTGCGTTTTCTATTTTTATCCTAATAGATACAAATAACTGAAGAAAATGATCCCTCGAGTTGGAAAAACAACTTTATCGAGGTCAGTGTCCCACATAACCCGCGGATTTGAATCGATATGCCAAGAGGGACAAGGAAAGTAATATGCGGTTAGGGTTTGCCACAGATTTTCGTTTTCGACCTGCAACTAATGACTAATGGAGCCAAATTGTTCATCCATGGGAGAAAATAACAATTACATCCGCCTTCTGCTATGTTTTTATAATAAAGTGGGAAAAAAAGTGCTCTCCTGCTTTTGTACATATTGTACTGAATTGTAAGTGATCGAAAATAATTGTTAATTGATATCATAATTATTGATACTGTTTTTTTTTTTTTTTTTTTTTTTTTTTTGTCTCAGAATGGATAACTGGCATTCTTAGAGAGCTGTAAATAACATTGAAATTTAAACAGCTGAGTAGGAAAGTTGGTTAAGACCATGACCAAAAAAATTAAAATTATTTCCTTGTGAAACAATATTTCTCAAAGAAATGACATACATCCACACTAATTGAAAGAATAAAAACAGTTGTTTCTTTTTAATACACTTAGATAAAAGTACTGATATTTCTAATCTGACAATTTTACTTGTTATTGTAAAATATTTATTTGACAACGCGCTCTACAAAATTTTCGCGGCCCGATGGTCAATTGGCTATCGCTCTGGCAATTGGTACCACAGGCTTCAGGTTCGAATCCTGGCGGTAGCATGGATGTTTGTTAGTGGTTCGGAATCCACTTTAAACTGTTGGTCCCGGTTTAATCAGTCAAAAAAGTGTGCAAAAAATTACATCAGAGAGAAAAACCAAACCGAAAAGCATAAAAAAATTCTTTCATTATATTATACTCTCACTGAAAATGCACAGGGGAAATTATATTTAATACAGTTCAGGGGTTGCCAACTGGCGTACCGATTACAGACTACCAACAGGGGGAAATACCCCTTAAACCTCCTCATCTTAATTCATAGATAAGCTTTAAATTTTAATTGGCTGCTTAATTAAGTTAGTAGGAATACAAGATAAAGTTTCACAAAAATTCATGTTAAAATGGTATTAAAAAAAAAGATTAAAAATACTAATAATAAAAAGTAAAAATGCAAAATAAAAGAAATTAAAGTTAAACTTAAATTCAGTACAATTAGGGACCAGTTGTCGATGCCAAAACTATTGAAAAAATAAACAGAGCATAAACTCTTTTAAAAACACTAGTACACAGGGGATTATGCTCAACGGTAGGAGCCATTGATGAGTGATGCTGTAAAGTAAATAGAATTATCCACACACACACAAAAAAAAAGGCCATAATCAGGACCGATTATTATAAATTTTCGATTTTATAACTTATTTTTGTGAAAAAGGAATTAATTGGGCCATTTGTTGTGTTTGCACGAAAATCTACGTTTGGCTGTTACGTAGGTTTAAAGGGTCGCATCAAAGAAATTGCTGCTCGTGTACCTTATAGATATTATTATATTCACAGGCAAAGCTTAGCGTCAAACTCCTGCCACATTCACAGAAGTAATTGGTTGATTAGTCTGTGAAATTTAAGCAAAGCCAATTTTACTAAGAAAATTTAAAACTGACTGACTACAATAACTCCCTGGCACTACAGTCCATATTGGACTATGGCCGTCTGCCTACTGACAGATTCCGAAAGAGAAGATGTTTTCCTTTTATGGGATCAGCCCTATACCCAACGCTATACCGTCATGTTATACTGGGATCTATGGTTTAAAGTGGATTCCGAATTACAACAAACATCTATGGCACCGCCGAAACTCGATCCCGAAACCTGGAGCACTGAGCACCAGAGAGCTAGTCATTCGGCCATCAGGCACAAGAACAATTCAAACCAACTTGAAAAACATTTGTATTCAGGCATGACTGAGCATCAACTTTAATTGGACATCAACCTATAGATAGGACAGTGAGGATTAAACACAATAGATATAAAAAATATCAACTAAAAAAGTATTATTTAAAAAAAAAAAAATTGAGAATATCTGCTATATATGAATGCAATTTTTAGAAATTTTTCTAATTTCTTATTAAATGATGTAAAAATTATATATTTTGTCAATAATGAAATGTAAATAAAAGAGAAAACTAAACTAAATGAAATTAACTGTAAAATTTTGTTAAATATAGTAAAACAATGTATGAACGCCTTCAGTATTCTTTTACCTATTTTTACAACACATGCAATTTAAGTATAGTAAGTTACATTTTGAATTATATCAAATAAAAATTACTCTTAGTGGCTGTAAATTGGATATTAATAATACATAACTCATGGAAGACATTTCTAATAATAAATACCAACGTATATATATCTATTCTTATCCCACTTGGTAGGCAGCAACTTCTTGACCAGGTACAAAAACCAATGTGGTCTCATGGAAAGGATTGGGGGAGGGGGGGGGGGTGCAGCAGCTGCTGTTGTGATGGAGCACCCGTAGGTAGAAGTATGACTTGGCTCCGTGACACTGAAGAAGGAAGGCAATGCCTTCCGAGAGGACATTTTAGGGGGAACTACCCCGCATTGGCATATCGTATGGGAGCAAACCTGGAAAACTCTCACCAGGTAGTCCGACTCACTAGGAAAGATGCTGAACATTCCAAACGCCGTCGAATCTCGTCGCTTTTTGAATCAGTGTCTACAATAAAGCCGCCATTGGATTGAACCTCCGCCGTAACGCGCACGTTGGCATTGAGCCACGAGTCGGGTAACAATGCATATAATTTAAGAAGCCAAAATAACCAGCGTCAAGAAATTTATCGCAAGAATATTTTGGAAAGGTTCAAGGATCATGCTTAGAGTAATTTAAAAAAAATTAATTTAGTACTTTAATACTCTAATGTTTAAATAAAACTTGAGATTTTTTAATATCTTTCTTTGAAATCTCCAGAAATAATATTTCTAATATCTTAAAATTTGGAAATTATTTACTGGAACTTTCGAAATAAAATAATTTGTTGCAGAAACATAATTACGATTTTTTTTTAAATTTTTTTTTTTAAGTGAAGCATAACTTTTTAATTTTTAGTTTGTGTGGGACTAATCATCAGTGTCCTACAGTGTGGGACGGACAACCCATGAGTAATCTACTCATGGATGGAGGGAAAGGGGACAGCTTCTGTTGTGATGGAGCACCCGTAGGTAGAAGTCTGACTTGGCTCCGTGACGCCCTTTACAGTCAAATGGGACCGGGACCTACGGCTTAAAGTGGATTCCGAACCACTACAAACACCCATGGCACCGCCGGGACTCGAACCCAAAACCTATGGTGCCAGAGTGCTAGGCACTCGGCCATTCAGGCCCGTTGATTTTTAGTAAACTTTTTTACAAAAGTATATATACAACTCAGTGTCTCGGCAAATATTATGTTTATCTCTCATTTAAATTGTTGTTCGTGTATCAGTTTTGAATTTTAATATTATAAGTTTATCATTATTTATTATTAGTTTATCATTTTTGGTACGTATTGTATTATTTTACTTAGATCAATTTTAAACTCCCTTTGGCTAATTTTTAATAAAGAACAAAAATAGATAGTTTATTATTATAAATTTTAATTGGGCATGAGGAAAAATATTTGCATTATTTTAATTTTTTAAAAGTATATTTCATATTTTAAGATTTTAAATTTTCATTTTATTAAATTATGCTTAAAAAAAGCAAAAAAAAAAATAAATAAATAAATAAATAAAATAAATAGCTTATTTAAAATAAATGAAAAATACTCTTTAATTACTTATTAAAGTAATTAGATATCTTTAATAAATTAGCTATTGTATTATTTTTCTTATTATAAAAATCTATTTGCAAATATAGTTTTTACTATGAATAATGACAAGTTTTATCCTTTGTTTGATATCCAATGCTTAAAATGCTGAATAATTTATGGAAAACAAATAAAATAAATAAATAATAATGCATCACATAAACTAAATTATACATATAAATTTTTAGATTTCTCTATATTTTTCTATTTACTTTGTTTCAGTTTCGTTCTAAATTTATAATTTTCATCTTTTTTTTAAGCAATATATGCTTGGGACAATATCATTACTTTATTTTGCATCTTGTCTTCTGTAAATATTTTTCCGCGTATCATAGCAAGTAGTTAAACCAACTACTTGTTAATTTATTAAGACCGTGTGATTCATACAATACATACAAATAATATTCATCATTTTCATTATTCAGTAATTCCTCTTTACAGTAAATAATATTTACTCTTTTTTTTCTTTTATGAACATTCTATGTTTATAATGTTGTTAGTGAAGCAAGTGTGTCATTGTGATTCTCATATTAGTTACGGCTGTTTGCATTTTACATATGTTTACCACAGAAGGGAGAAAATTAGTTTCGCCAAATCAGTCATATTCAGCCATTTGTGGTAACCCGTGTATCAAGTCGAAAGTTATCAAAGTAGAGCTTGGTCAAACTCATCTCCAGATGAAGTAGAATCAGAGGCTCTTCTGACCTTGAAAAATGCTCAATACAGCCGTGACACAGTCAGTGTCACTAATACTTCTAGGTTCTATCGGATATTTAACCTACGATTCTATAGGCACCTTATATTTACTAGTAGCTGGATTGAGTTGCTTCCTTTATGTTTCTTTCTTGTTGGCAAGTTTTGTAGACAATGCTTTACCCAGGTTCCGAGTATCAAGCTCCAATAAAGCCGTATTTATCACAGGTAAGGCCGGTTTATTAATTTATTTTTGTACCTCTGATTAGTTGAAAACTTGTTATTTACTAGTTATTACTTGTTAGTTTTACTTGTTATTATGTCTTAATCATTGTTTGGTGTCTTATGAAATCAAAACTTTTCCTTTTTATTTCATATATTATTTATAAAAATGGTAAGAATTAAAATTATTATATGGTTAATCGGTGAGGGGGGGGCGGGTATTAACATTCTCCATACTGTCCCGTTCAGTTTAGTTTTCATACTTTTGCACATTGATTTGCGATTTAATTCTAACGGTTTCATAAGAATGAAATTTCGGAATGTATTGCGACTATTTTGTTAATTTTTTCAACTTTTTAAAATATAAATTATTTTTTATTAATTTTAATTAATTTATTTTTATTTATAACAGTACAATAATTAATATATTTTAGGATACCAAATTCGATGGAATTATATTGCTCTTTGCTTAACTAAAATAAAAACAATCAATTGAATTTGCTTTTTGTGTAACTTTATATATATATATTTATCATAGTATATAAAAATTATCGTATGGGAATACAAGAATGTCTTAAGTAATAAAATAACAAATTCTCGAATAAACAGTAATTAGCTAGCACTGAAATAATAAGAACGCAATTGTTTAGTAGTGTTTTTTGTATTTGATTTTAATGGTTAGTTTGTGTACATATTATATTAAAAAATAAACAGGGCTAAACCATTTGTTAAAGTAATTGATATCGATGATTAAAATATACTCAGCACCAAAAGATGTCTGCATCTAAACACAATAGTAAATGTTCATATCTCAAATCATAAATTCTGTTGTTTCTTATCCCACTTGGTAGGGAGCAACATCTAAACCAAGTCCGAGAATCCATTTGTTCTTATGGAAATAGGGAAAGGAGCGGGCAGCTTCTATTGTGATGGAGTACTCGTAGGTAGAAGTCTGACTTGGCTTCGTGACGCTGAAGCTAGCTAGGGCAGTGCCTTTCGGAGAGGACTTTTGGGGGAAACTGCCCTGCATTTTCGCATCGTATGGGAGAAAACTCCTACCAGGTAGTCCGACTCACGAGGCAAGATAGTGAACATCACAAATGCCATGGAGACTCCTAATTTTTTGAAACAGTGTTTACAACAAAGCCAATCACCGAAATGAACCTCAGCCCTAATGCTCACGTTGCTACTGAACCACGAATCGGGTTCATAAATACTAAAATTTTCTTATAAAACAATATACGTTTTGTTGAGGGTTGTTACTTACTTATTACTTTGTATTTAAGCTAAAAGACTGGAAATTGAATGGAATATTAATTTAAAAATAAACATTTAAGCTCATTTTTTGTCGGAAGAAATTAACAACTTAAAAATATGTATGTGCTGTGTGAGAATCAAAAGTTGAAAAGTGAGTTGCCAAAATAACTGAACCTGTTTCTTTGTACATTGGTATTTTATAAATGATTTTGAACGTTTTACTATAATTTTCGAACAGTTAAGTGCTAAATATTTCTATGATTTACTAATGGTTCCACTTGAAAAGGTACTTGTGAAGCATATTAAAAACATTTACTGATAGAGACAGCAAGTCTAGACAGTAAATTGCAAAAATCGTCGACAAAACTCTTGCAAAGATGCAAAAATGAAACGAAACGTTTTAAACTAAGGATTAAGGATAAGGCTAATTTACCAATTGGGAACTTCGCATTGTTGAGAGAAAATTGATGGAAAATCCAAATTACTATTCGAAAATGTCTGATGTAGAAAATAATCCTGAGACAATTCAAAGTCTTTACGCTTTTAACTTTTCAGGCTGTATTAATACGCTATTATGGTAAAAAAATAAAAAAAATAAAAAAAAAAGTGTTCATAAGCAGAAAAGAGGAATACGGGAAACAGGATAAAAGATTTTGAAAGAATTTACTAGAAATAAATTCAACGTACTGGGATCAGATGGAAAGGGGCTTGACGGCCAAGTGTCTAACGCTCGGCACCACAGGTTTCGGGTTCGAGTCCCCGTGGTGTCATTGATGCTTGTAGTGGTTCAGAATCCACCTTAAACCGCAGGTCCCTGTTTAATATGACTGTAGAGCTTTAGGGCGTAGGTCTGACAACTCTTCCCCGTAAAAAGAAGACATCTCTTGTTTCGAAATCTGCCAGTAGGCGGACGGCCTTGGCCCACCATGGGGCTGTTTCGTCAATGAAGAAGGATCAGATGGGAACTAAAGAGTTTGAAGAAAGCCAAAGAATATCTATCAATTTTTCTATATATAGGAAAATTGTTAAAACACAGTGGTGGTTCGATTTTGTTTTGTGGGTAGGCTCGAACGATAATTTTGTAGCAACTCAGGAAAATGTTCAGGCAGTCATTGTAATTGTAGAGCGTAGCGCTGACTGCCCTACCCCATAAAAAATATATATAAATTTTTTTTAAAAATGACGGCCTTGGCCTATCAAGGGGCTGTTGCGGGAATGTAGTAGAAAAAGGAAAGAAGTTATTTTGAAAATAATTTGTTTTCCTATGTATACCTTTTTCAAATGTGGGAGATTGGTAATTTTTCTTCTCAATTTTTTTTTTTTTTTTTTCTTCTTTTCTTTTTTTTTCAAAAGGAAAAGTTAAAGCTTTTATAGAGTATCTGATTAGAATTGTATTACATTAGATTTATATATATTATTCTGTTACTGTGTAGGATGTGACAAAGGATTTGGGCAAATGCTGGCCAGGAGGCTGGACGGTATGGGATACAAGGTGTTTGCCGGGTGCCTGGAACCACAGGGCAGAGAGGTGCAAAAACTGAAAGACACGGTGTCCAGCAATTTAGTGGTAGTACCTCTCGATGTTACAAAGGACGAGAGCGTTCAGGAGGCTTTTCAAACTGTCAAGAGCCAGCTCGGAAAATGTGGTAAGCATGACAAATATATTAGAGAGTTTTTGCATACCGTATTTTTATAATACGGTATGTTTCTCTCCCTAGCGCACATGCTCATAGGAAACATTATTACAGATACGCATGCGCAATTTCCTATGAGCATGCGCACTAGGGAGAGAAAAATACCGTATTATAAAAATACGGTATGCAAAAACTCTCTATTGTTTTTTATCCTACTAAGTTGACTACATCTAGACCAAGACGTAAAACAACGAGTCATGATAAAAGGTAAAAAATGCAGCTTCTTTTTGTCCTTGATCTTGCGGCACAAAGACATGGGGCACCCCAAGGGAGGAGTCTGATTTTAATCCATCCGGGTATACATTTTATTGACATTGGGTACCCATTTTAGTCGCCTTTCACGACATGCATGGGCTACAGCAGGGTTATTCTAATCCAGACCCACACGGGACTCATG
The DNA here is from genome assembly GCA_021605075.1 of Caerostris darwini. NCBI lineage: Eukaryota > Metazoa > Arthropoda > Arachnida > Araneae > Araneidae > Caerostris > Caerostris darwini. The sequence goes on along the minus strand of BPLQ01013583.1, from coordinate 72,861 downwards.
CCAAATATCATTTAGGAAAATAAAGCATGAATATTATGTTGGCACTGTACTTTCTAATACGAATTATGAAATTTTTTTGTATTACTTAATATATGAACATATTTGTATTCATATCTTTTAAAATATTTATAATCTTATCAATAAATATTTTGATACTTAGTCTGATTAATTATTAATGCTAAATGTTAAGATTTATAGAGGATTAAAAAAATGAAATGGCCCAGTGGTAATGTACGCAACTTAGAATGCAAATGAACAATAAACAATTACCAATCACTTAGGTCAGAAAAGAAGTAAAATAAGGTGATATTAATATATAAGGATATAAGATGATTATATAAGGATATAAAGTGAAGTATATTATGTTAATTTTTGATGTTCTACTGCATGTATTCTTGATATATTCTTTGAAAATCTATCCAAATTAGGAAATTCTATAATTTTGTGTTTCTGGTCTCTGAAGGCACAATCACAACTGGGCTGTAGTGACGAACTCGTGTCTGGTTATCAAAAGGCATTCCAAGGGGCACCGCGTGGAGGCGAGACCCTCCTCCCTTCCCGCCCCTTGCCGTATTGCCGTGGCCAATATTCCTGACTGTGCTCTTCAGACACTTTTATGGATTTTATACATTTGATAAGCTGCCGTGCTTTCTCTTTTATGAACTGTTCTCCAGACAACTTTTATAGTAAAACTGGTTTTTATTGGGTTCCCAGAGGGCTCAAGGCCGCTATGGCCTCCTCTCCGATGTAGGGGGTAAAAAAAATGATATTTGAAGGCTTTTCATTCGAAATCAATTACTTTTGCTAAATGGGAAGCTTAAAATAATTCTACTACATATTTTTTTTCTAACGAAGCATATAGATTCAGACATTACTTGGATCGATATTTGGGGAGGAACAGAATTAAGAATTCAAGTTTTTGAAATACCATATTACGTCACTTATTTTCATTTTTCTTCTGATATATTCGAATACAGTTAGTAAATATAAAAGTGGATGGAAATATTTTGTTATTCTTTTATGAATGTCAGTTTTAAGCCACGTTAAGTAAAATGGTTGCCTTACATGTAGTCAGCGCTGTTGAAAAATAGTCAAAGATAATTTCGGTGCTTCTTTTTTTAATACTTTTAGAAACGGTCAAATCCTTCTGATTATCTGAGGATATTTTTTTATTCTTATTATCTTTTCCTATTCCATTTGTTCTGATTTCTTCTTAAGAGCAATTAGATGAAATAAAGCAATTAATGCTACCATAAATCTCAAAGTCAAATCAAAGATAATCAGCGTATCAGATAAATCTCTCTATATATGTTTCCCGGTATTCGCCTATACACGACCTCAATTTACATCAGAATTTTCCCAAAATTGGCAGGGATACTAATACAAAGCCTAGATGAATTGGATCGTTAAAAAATTACCCAATTTGAAATAAATTAGGCGTTACGCCAATTTGGCGAATTTTCCTGCTTGGGGAATTTTTCATGAATTGGCATTATTTTTTACACTGATTTACTGTTTGAGTTTCGTCTGACCGGAAATCTTCCTCCGTCTCGAGATATTCAAAATTTGATAATCATAGGGGTACCTAGCTTGTGTCATTATGCCATAATATTGGGTGAAAGAGTTCGTACTGGTCTTTAGTGTTAAATTTGCAATGCCGCCCAAGAAAAGAAAACTATTCAATCGTAATAGAATTGATTCTAAACGAAGAGCAACACATAGATTTATAGAAAATGGTGAAATATCAGTAAATCGGAATAAATCTAATAGATCGAGAATGGCCAATGCAGCTGAATAAAGCGAAGATACTGTCTTGAACAGGCGTATATTTAAATAAGAGTTAATAAGTCGTATTTTACGAAGCCGTGCAACGTCGGATTATATGTGCTAATAGCGCATGAACTTAAGTCCGACCACGGACAGCGTGGAATGGTAAACATTCGGTTTAAAGGTGGAAACGGAGGAATCGATTATTTGTTAGAAGTGCTAGTCGGATACATGTATACTTGGCTCAAAGCTGCTATAAAAGAAAAAAATATATATAATACTTAGTGTAGAATTTTTTCATCTTTTTTTTTTCTTTTAAAATCATGTAATCTAAAATTTTAAAAATTAAGAATTGAAGTTTTTTTTATCGCAGTTAAAATACATCATAATTGACATTTTTTTTCCCTATGACGCCGCGCTTCTTAAATCCGTCCCACTTGGAAAAGTTGCTAACTTTCTAATATATTGTTGGTAGGGCAATACTAACATATAATGAAAAAAGCTCAGCAATGACAATGAAAGAGAAAATGAAAATACTTCGTGAGCCTTAAAATATCTGATACAATATTTAAATGAATCTGTAAAAAACAAAAGGGTTTTTGATTTCAAAATTGTTTAAAGTTTGTTTATCTTAATAAAACAAACTACCTATTTGTTTCGTTTTCCTTTGCTTCATCGATAGCTTAAAGGAAATGGAAGTAAGTCAATTTTTTTTACCTTGTTTTAATTCTGTACAAGTTGAAAGTAGAACTTTTTTTTACCTACCAGAACTGTGGGCTCTTGTCAACAATGCTGGAGTCATCGAGCGTGGTGAGCTGGAGTGGACTCCTCTGGATGTGTACCGGAAGCAATTCGAGGTGAACACTTTCGGAGTGGTTCGGGTGACTCAGGCCTTTCTTCCTCTGCTGCGCAAGTTCAAAGGAAGAGTCGTCACCATAAGCAGTGTGGGTGGTGAGTCAATCTTTCATTTACTAATACATTGATCTACACTCATGTCCATAAATTAAGGATAATGAAGTTCAGGCAAAGAAAGAGACAGAAGCAAAACAAATTTGACTTATTTGTAAAGTCTATTTATTAAACAAAAGGTAAAGAGCAAAAAAGATGCTATATGTTTGACATAATTAATAAAAATTGCGATTTTTACTCCCTGGAGCAAATTTCAAAAAAGAACCTATTTACAAAAAACAGTATAACATGGTTAATATGGAGTATGTCTCCCGGACGATGCAATACAGGCCTGACAACGCCTAGGCATGCTGAGTATCAAATTATCAATCTGATCTTGGGGAATATTACACCACTCATCAAGCAATGCCCTCTGAAGTTCCGGTTGACAGTTGGGACAGTTTGGTTGGACAGTTAGTTCCGGTTGATTCTGAATTATCCTTAATTTATAGATATGAGTGTACATAATGAGATGCCTTACTTTTTCCTAGAATTTTTCCTTCTTCAGCACGTCTATTATTTCATTTAATTTTATAAAAAGGATTTTTTTTTAAGAGAGATAACATCATCGGTGCTACAGTCCTTGAAGAGTCCTGACCTCCCTCAAGAATTTTTACCATTCCCCAAGACTAATTGCCCTTTGTTTCACAGTTAGTAATATTGAGTATCTTCAAATCCTCCAGGACTTGATCTCTCCATCTAGTTCTTGGTCTTCCTCTGGGTCTAGATCCGTTGGGGGTTTTCCTTAAAGTTTGGTTTATCGCTCTACGGTCATTTTGTGCACGCTTTAGGCTAATTAGACCGGGACTTACAGTTTAACGTGGACTCAGAACCACTAATAAACATCCCTGCCATCACCAGGATTCGAACTTGAAGCACCAAATGCCAGAGCGCTAGCCAATTGGCTACCAGGTCACTTTCCTTAAGTATTCTTACTTGTTGTTCTGTTTAACTCCATTGTCACCACATGTCTCAGCCATTGAATTCTCCTTCTCCTTATCTCCACAACAATATCTAATTCCTTATAGCAATCATATGTTTCTTTATTTTTTCTAATTCTCCATTCGCCATTTTCATAAACTGCCCCAGATATCTTTCTTTCCCACTCTATCAACAATTCTCACTTTTTCCAAGCCCATAGTCCATGAGCCATACAAAACAATTGGTCTGATAATGACTCTGTATGCAAGAATTTTTAACTTTCTATTTAGGTAAAATGATCTTAACAGCTTTCGTAGTGCGTAACAGCAGCGATTTCCTGCAGATATTCGTACTCTAATTTGAAGATGCATTTCATTTTGATCATTAATTGGAGCACCCAGATATTTAAACTCCTTAACTCTCTCCTAGATCTCTCCACCACATTCAAAATTCTTCATACTTTAGCATACCTCCTTTTTTCCAACATCTGATTTTGGGGCCTGATGGCCGAGTGACTAGAGCTCTGGTGCTCGGTACCACACGTTTTGGGTTCTAGTCCCGTCAGTGCTATGGTTGTTTTTGTGGTACATAATCCACTTTAAATCGTAGGTCCCTGTCTAGTATGACAGTAGAGCATTGGACATTGGATTGACAACCCTATCCCGTAAAAAGAAAACATCTCATGTCTCGAAATCTGCCAATAAGCAGATTTTCTTGGCCTAGCATGGGGCAGTTCGCCAATGAAGAAAATTTGTTTTGTCGCTCTACGGTCATTTTCTGCACTCTTTGAGCTAAATAGACCGGGATCTACAGTTTAACGTGGATTCCGAACCACTAACAGACATCTATCCACAGCCAGCATTCGAAGCTGAAGGCCAGAGAGCTAGCCAACTAGCCGTCAGGCCGCCCAATGAAGAAAAAACATTTGATTTTATATGGTAATAAACCATAGAGAAGTAGAAATATACATTTATTGTTATGAATTTAAAAAAAAATTATCCTCTTGTATTAAAAAGTTCTTCTGCAAGATGGAGAATCATCTGCAGCAAATGTTATATGAAATATTAATGAAAATATCCATAATTTAAATAACAAATTAAAAGTGAGCCACATTAATTAGAACGAAAGTTCTTCTATTGTTTACGTTTTGATTTTGAAATTTAAACGATCTTTTTGCCAAGAATACTACTGTTGCCAAGTATGCTATTATTTTTTTTCTTGTTTCCTTTGCAGGTCGTCACACTTTTTCTGGTTTCGTTCCTTACTGCATGAGCAAGCATGCAGTCACATCCTTCTGCGATGGCCTCAGACTGGAGATGAAGAAATTCGGGGTGAAAGTCATAACGGTGGAACCGTTCTCTTACCAGTAAGCTGCAATTTGGTTATTAAATCACTTTTAAATACATCTCATTTGAAGGAAAACTTGAGATCGTTTAAAACATTTAAATAGAAAAAAAAATCCTGCCATGCCATTACTGAAACTAACATCATTTCCCTACTAAACATTGTTAAAAAGTTTGTAGAACAGTCTAGAATCATTTGATTTTAATAAACCTTTTCAAGAAATTTTATAATAGCAAAAATTTTTTTTCTAATGCAGCTGGCAAACACTACAGTATCATAGCAACAGTTGTCTTTTATATCTTAAGGCAAGCGCTGCACCGACGTTACTCATTTAGCACTACCCAAGAGGTGCGTGTAGCTTGAATATAAGCTACGGACGCGGAGTAACAATACCCCCGCAACGCTCTGCGATCCTGTTAGACCGGGACCTACGATTTTTAAAGTGCATTCCGAACCACTATAAACATCCATGGGTACTGAGATCCTGATTCGAACCCTGTGGTACTGAGTGCCAGAGCGCTAGCCACTCGGCCATCAGGCCCCCATAATAGCAAAATATAAAAAAATAATATAATTTTATAATATTATTTTACAAATCAGAATTTAAAAAATAATTCGTGTTTCCTTTGGTTTTAACAACAAAACAATGAAAATCTGATTTATTTAAATGTTTGAGAAAATAAAGTGTTTCAATTATTTTTAGATTCTTATTTATAAAATGAATGGCATTCACGATTAATAATCATTATTAATAATACGATTAATAATCATTATTAATAATACGATTAATAATCATAAATTAACGGTTTATAAATGAGATTCACTATCTATAAGTATTGTTACGATATTGTTATATAACTTACGATCTATAATTAACATATAAACTATTGTCCACCACGAACAGTGTGGAATGGTAAACATCCAGTTTAACTGTAAAAACGAATGAATCGATTATTAATTATTAATCATGAATGCCATTAATTTATGAGTATTAATCTTTATTTACTGCCCCAGTTTTATAAATTTAGGCTCAATTAAAAAAATTTCAATAAAATGGATGGTTTGGTTTGGTTTGTCGCTCTATGGTCCTTTTTTTCACAGTTTAGGCTAATTAGATCGGGATCTACAGTTTAACGTGGATTTCGAACCACTAACAAACATCCATGCCTCCACCAGGATTTAAAACTGAATCCTGTGATCAGGGGGTCGGATTTTCCTATAGGCTAACTAGGCTTCAGCCTAGGGCCTCAAGATCAAGAGGGGCCTACATTCAAATTGTTAGCAAAATTAGAATTACACTATTCTAAAAACAGTAAACACTGAATCGAAAATAAGGAGAAATTCTACACATATGACTAATAAACAAACATAAAAATGTATTGGTTAAGATCAACGCGTTCGGCTCATTGGGTCTGTTCGTTTGTATATACTAGATTGCACCGAAGTTCATACGTTCAGTTATTTGATAGAAAATATGATAATTTTTATTGCATATTTTATTTTCGTGGGCAAAGATTTTTATTATTTGAATTTTGTTTGTTTGTAAATGTTGTGTGTTATGTTTGATTAGTTGTTGTTACAAGTACTATATATTGTACTGAGAATAAATGTCCAAATAAGTGTTTTCGACTTTTTTTTGTGCCATATTTTTTATAAAGATTAGTACCAATCACATGTTTTATTTAAAATATTGATATATATCACCGTAAAGATGTATTTTGTTATCTATCATGTAATTTACAAACTTAAAAATGGGAGGTGAAAGGGCTTCATAAGTGAAATAGCCTAGGGCTTCTTTACATCTAAATTCGGCCCTACCTGTGATACCAAAGGCCAGAGCGCTAACCAATTGGCCATCGGGCCGCCAATAAAATGGATGGTACAAAGTTCTAATGTGTTTGTAAAATAACTGATATTTACAATCTGAGATGTAGTACATTACAAGAATTTAAATAAAATATTGCTTATAAAGTATATATATATATACTTATGACTTAAAAAGAAAAAAAATTCAGCACAAATTAATTGAAATGTTTTTTTAGCCATTATCATCGACTTATTTTAAACATTTAAATTAATCTTTCTCTACATCTCAAGGCCATAAGCCTTTGATCATCTACATCTATTTTTGACACAACTTAACTTGTCTTTGTTTATGTGGTCTTATCTTGTATTAACTATTATTTTGATTATTTTTTTAATATTTTAGGAATGATAAATTTCTGCAATTCTTACACAGCATAAAGCTTATGATAAGAAAGAATGCAAGGTTGCGATATACGAATGCATAATCTACAATTTTAATTAGACTTTCAATAGGAAATGAAAAAAAAAAAAATCTCATGGCCTATGCGATGGCAATTTTATTATTTTCTACAATTAAAAATTGTTCTGCATCAAATTTTTTTAATTCAAGGATATTCACGTAGACATTTAGATGTTTTTCTTAGAAAATTAATTGCATAATATTATTTTGCTAAAATCCTTTGTCTGTATGTTTGTTAATTATTCTAAGAAAAACAAATTTTGTATAATCTTTCTTGGAAAAAAAAATTGCATTTAAAACAATGAGAAACATTAATAAGGTATACCTATAAAGATAAAGATATTATTATAAATTAAGCAGATAATGAATGAATTTTCGTTTTTTACTGTCGCAATGTTTCTTTTATAATCAGGAATTAGGTTTAAGATCTTTAGTACCGACTTTCAGTTTATTAGCTGAACTTTAATTATTCTAAGGATAATAAAAATCCACTAAAAATGAAAGATAAAAAATATATAAATATAAATGAAATAAAAAAAAGAAAATCATTAAAAAATAATTATTTTACTAGTGTGATATTTGTTTCTTCACTCATCATGAGTTCACAGAATATAATTTAATTATTCTACGAACTTATAAATAAAAAAAGGAAATATCTGTCATATATTCGCAAGAATATTATTTTAAATTCAAAGTTAATTTTTTCTCATAATTTCAACAGTTAATTTTTGAATATATGGATGCACATATAATGTATTTTTTAACACATTGGTTTTCACTACTTTGGCCATTATAAAATAAATATATTTTTTAAAAGTGTGATAAATCTCAATGGCAGAAAAAATGTTCAAGGCGGGCCGTGGGTTGGCCATCCCTAGTTTAGATGATTCTTTTAATTATTCTATAATATCAAAAAATCATCAATTTATGTCATTAGATATCTTAGTTTCATAAATTTTAAAAGAAAAAAAAAATTGGTACTTTTATAGCAAACGACTATAACAATTTAATAAAAAGGGAGATTTAAAATTTCTGAATATGAACTGAACACCATCCATTTAACGCTATGCGTCTGTGCTTATTATACAGGACTGGAATGACGGAGATGGAGACGGTTCTAAAAAGCATCCGTGACACTTGGCAAAAGTCTTCCAAGAAGCTGCAAGAAGACGTCTACGACAAGGAATACATCGACGCATTCAGCGACTGCGTCCGTAAGTTCAACGAGACCACAGCTCTGCCAGACACGAACCAAGTGATAGACCTGCTCGTGGAAGCTGTGTGCGCGACAAGTCCTCACTACTCGTACGTTCCAGGGAACTTGGAATCTGCACTAAACTTGTGGCTGTCGCGGAGGGCACCCACGACAGTCGTGGACTATTTCGTGAGGAAGAGGGTTACTTTCGACTGCGACTTGGAGAAGTACCTGGAAGAAAGGGAACTTGTGAAAAAGAACTCCTAAATGTATGACAGTTGTGAAATTTTCTACTTCAAAATCATAACAAAATGTTTTTCATTATCTCATTGTTGGTTGCTTATACAGTAGAACCTCTTTAAGTCGAACTTCGTTAAGTCGAAAACCTCCACAACTCAGAAAAAAAAATTTGTTCCCTTCCCTTCAAGCCCCAAAACCTCCATTACTCGAAATTTCAACCCTCTATATGTCGAAATAATTAGTCAATCCCCACAAGCCATATTGGTATATATTTTCCCTCCGTAACTCGAAAAAAAAAACCCTCTGTATCTCGAACATTAGCAGTGCTTGATTTTACAACCTTTACAACTTTGTTACCGATCACTTGAAATTATTTTGATTTTTTATTGTAGTACATAATATAACTTTTAAGTTGCAAATAAACATGTTTATTACCTCTGCAACTTTAATTTTTATTTATTTTACTTCTTTAACTCAAAATAAGTTAGAAAGAATCTAAACCTCTACAAGTCGAATATTTCCTAACAAAATCCGCGTAAGTCGAAATCCTCCATAAGTCGAATTATTTGGCATCTCCCTTGAAGTTCGACTTACAGAGGTTCTACTGTATATATATGTATGTGTATGTGTGTGTGTTGTGTAATCAGAATTGTGACGATTCGCATTTGTATGTAAATAGTTCAGTGATTAGCCAACACCTTTCTATATATGAATACTGAAAGAAAAAAAATGTCCAAGAGAAATTTTAAATTTATAAATTAAAAAAAAATTTTTGGTAAATATTTTATTGCACATTTCTCTGCAATCCATAGGATTACGGAGAATTATTACTTCCATACGATATCAAAATAAGTAATATTTTGTAAATAAATGTATGTGATATAAAAGTTCCATTGACTACTTTTATTTACTTTTAAATACAGACGTTATATTTTTGACAATAAGTTGTTCTCGTGTATTGCTGTTTTATTTCGAAAAAGAAGCTAAAAAAATATCATGTACTCAGTACGGGGTTGCCAATCCTTTGATATAACATTTAATTTTTTTTTTTCTCCTTCGTTAAAATTACAATTTAATACAATATTTTTACTGAAAGTTATTGTTATATATTAATTTTTTACTATTTAATTCCTAAAAAAAAAAAAAAAAAAATCTACAAATGACAAAATTCCCTACTTAAAATATCAAAATTTTTAAAGTTATATAATTGTATAATAAAAAATCTTAAGTTTAGAAAGCTAGGAAGTTGAAGTTATATGTTGAGAAAAGGTGCTCAAAAATTTAAAAAACATACTCATTAACCTTAAAGAAATATGCTCTCAGCTAAACGATTAAGTTTTTAGAATATCGGAAAAATATACATTATTTCGAAACTTGTGCTTCTTCAACTAAATAATGTTATATACAGCCTACATTATTCAGTTTCATAATGAAATAAAAACAGATTTTTGTTTTCCTAATTAACTTAAAGTGATTTATATCTATAAAAAAATACTAAATTTATATAAAAATGCTGCTTAATAACTTTTGCTGTAATGCTTTTTGAATAAATATTGGTTATTTGTGCAATTTGACTATGACTTATCCATTTAGTACAAAGCCTGTCGCTATTTTCGAATGCCAGCATTTTTACTTGAGGTAATTTTTCTATTAAAGCCACATATATGTACCAAATTCAGCTTTACCCAGGGACACCCAACACGCACCCCCATTTTGTTATCACAATTTCGAAGGAACACCTTAAAGGGTGGGGTTCACATTCTGCAATCACCGAGCCCAACGGAGCAATTTTCCGGATTCTATTTTATTGTGCCCATCCCTGGAAGAAACACAGAAATTTTTAGCACGACTTTGCTCATCAAGTGTTCGCACTAGATCAGACCTGTCTCCTAGATCAGTTCTTTCTTTGATTGTCAGCTAGATCCAACACACTATCCATCACTTTACTCTAGCCTTAACACAAACTATTTTAATCAAGACTTTCAGCAAATTATATTTTAGAAAAGGAAATTGTGATATATATATATATCAATAGTTCCTTATCACTTCTCTGCTTATCTGCTGTGATTTCCATTTAACTACATACTACAGTGAATTAAGCTAATAGTTACGTATCCACTGTCAACCCGTTTGCTTAACATATGCTTGGAATATGTGACGAAGAGGACTAAGGTGAACCGAGAGAGGCTATATTTAACAGAACCTGTCAATTTTTGGCTTTTGCGGATGATGCCAGGAATCAGGCCTGGTAACCAGGCAATCAGGCTAACCAGGAAACAGGCTGCACTCAAATGAGTGCTTTTTAGATCTGCGACTCTACTCATATGAAATAGGTTTATCTGTTAATAGTGAAAATACTAAATATATGATAAATACTGAACAAAAGGAGATATACCATGTGAGGGTGTGAAATTTTTTGAATGTGGTGAAGATATATCAATTAGAGAGATAAGGAGTTTAAATATCTGGGTGCGCAAATTAATGATGAAAATGAAATTATCTTGAAATTAGAGCACGAAATCGCTGCACTTCAAAGGCTGTTAAGACCATCTTACCTAAATAGAAAGTTAAAAATTCTTGTATACAGAGTCATTATTATTATTTTTTTTCTTCTAATGCAGTGGCAAATAGATCGTGATCTTCGCCATAAGGACTGCACCGATGTTACTCACTTTACATTACCCAGGGGGCGCGTGTAACTTGATGGTAAGCTACGGACGCGGAGTAACAATGCCCCCGCAGCGCTCTACGATCCTGTTATAGGACCGGGACCTACGGCTTAAAGTGGATTCCGAACCACTACAAACACCCATGGCAAAGCCGGGATTTGAACCCGATACCTGTGGTACCGAACGCCAGAGCGCTAGCCATTCAGCCATCAGGCCCACACAGAGTCATTATCAGACCAATTGTTTTGTATGTCTCTGAGACATGGACTATGCGAAAGTGTGATGAATAGTTGTTGAGAGTATGGGAAAGAAAGAATTTTTGGAGAAGTATATGAAAATGGCGAATGGAGAATTAGAATAAATAAAGGAACATATGATTGTTGTAATTAATTAGATATTTTTTATAATAGTATTAAATTCAACATTTTTGAAAGATTTTAATCATCTGTAATTGAAAGGTTGTGCTATCAATGTCGACCAGATAGTTAAAAAAAATCTGCAGAATCTGCATATAAAGATCGCATTTTACATTGATTTAAACTGTTAAAATAGACGTTGCAACGACATCTTCAAAGCATTAAAGATTTTACTTGATGAAATGAAAGCAACCAAAATTTATCAAATACCAGTAAAAATTTGTTCATCGATTTTTTCACAGAACTTGAATAATAGTAATTGTTCGCAAATGTGAATCGTATACATATATCGACAGTTCTTTATAATATATTTTTTACAAGTATGCATTTGATGAAAATTTAATCATACTATTTACATAAATAAATCTATTCTAATGCTTTTACAACAGTTTATGTTTATGTTTATCAATTTGCTTTTAATACCTAATCCATGTAATAAGAGTTTGCTTTTACTCCGCTTTCCAAGCTATATGTTGCAAAACGAATTGTTGAACACTAAAAGGTTATTCGGGAAAATTTTTTATTCTGATATTAGGTTACCAGAATGAAATTCTTTATATATATATATATATAATGAATAATGATTTTACGGTAAATTTTGTTTTTACACAAATAATTTTGATTTTTTCACAACATTGAACAATTAAATTGAAGTCATTCGCTATTGATAAAAAATGATATTTTTTTTATGAATCTTTGACAATTTTTATACACTATAATAAAAATATGAGCTTAATTGCCGAGTGACTAGCGCTGTGGCGCTCGGTGCCACAGGTTTCGAGTCTCGGCGGTGACATGGATGCTTGCACTGGTTCAGAATCCACTTTAAACCTTAGTTCCCGATCTAATAGGACTTTAGAGCATTTGACGTAGAGCCGACAGCCCTACCGCGTACAAAAAGAAAGCATCTCCTGTCTCCTAAGCAAATCTGCCAGTAGGCCAGTAGGCCTTGTTAAGGATGATGATGAAATTCAGCATTATAAACTAATAACCGGTCATATTACTTCCGCAAAAGAGAAATAGGATTGTAATGGGTCCTGAAAGAAATCCAAGAAGCAACTGGCTCATTTAAGCATCGTTTTATTAAATGCACAGAAAATATCAACCAGACAATCTCTCTGTCCATCCGGGACATGGCCGGATTTTCCTATAGGCTAACTAGGCTTCAGCCTATGGCCTCAAGATCAAGAGAGGCATACATTCAAATTGTTAGAAAAATTAGAATTACTCTATTCTAAAATCAGTAAACACTGAATCGAAATTAAGGAGAAATTATGAAATAAATTTATTTGAATTGAATTTGCTTTAATCTTCAATGAATATATTTAATTTTTAATTTGATAGAAAATAGGATAATTTTTATAGCATATCATATTTTTGTAGTCAAAGATTTTTATTAGTTGAATTTTGTTTCTTTGTAAATGTTGCGTGTTATGTTTGATTAGTTATCGTTACAAGTACTATATAGGCTGCCGAGAATAAATGACCAAATAAGTGTTCTCGACTTTTTTTTTTATATTTATTATCCGTGCCACATCTTTTATAAAGATTAGTACCCATCACAACATGTTTCATTTAACATATTGATACATATCACAGTAATGATGTATTTTATTATTTCTCATGAAATTTACAAACTTAAAAATGGGAGGTGAAAGGGCCTCATAAGTGGAATAGCCTAGGGCCTCTTTTCACCTAAATCCGGCCCTGATCCGGGACAATCAGCCACAATCAGGATTCAACCTTACTATTCCAGTCCTACTTTGCCCCAGTAAGCTAAGAATCGCACTTTTCCCCACACAATTTCGAATCTCATTTATATAGGTGTCTTGTGTTCCATTAAAATCGAAGTATGAGAGCAACAGCAAAATTAATGCCACGTGAAAGAACATCACATCAAGGAAACAATGAATATGGACCTATTTATGAAAAAACTTTAATGGTTTTATTTTTCTTTGCATCGCTTAAGATTCGCCCAAGCATAACAAATGAGCTTACAAACAGATAAATTGCAACTAATTTTATCCTCAAAACCAACTGATGTCGTTTCCAGTTTTTCCTCTTAGCATATTTAAGAAGGGAAAACAAAAACATTCTATTGTGGGTGCCTTTTATTAGCATGAAATAAAATTTAAAAGTTTTAAGCTGCGTGAATTGGCAACACCAATAATATTTGCATTTTTAAAGGAACTGTTGAACAAAAATTCGTTTGGAATATCAATGGTTTAAAAATGTAATTTTTAAGGCTTACATATTGATGTTTAAAATTTTTTATTCTAAAACAGCAGTTGATGCAGAGTTTGATGCAATTTTTCAATTCCTTCTATTAGCTCACACTCTCACTATATATATCTTGTTCACATTTTCAATCGTTAATAAAATACTTTTTATTCATCCACTCAAGTTCAAATAAATTTTTTTTAACTTGTAGTGGATGACACTTGGTGTTAATATAGTTTTTTCAAATACTAATTCAGTAATTAAATTTAATTAATTATTTTTGGTTTTTTTTTTTAGATTTAAGTTGCATATATCTATCTACCAATAGATGGCACCAGATAAACTTAAAAAAATAAATGAAAATTATTTGTAAAGGACTTTCTGCAATATAGTGGAAAAAAAAGCAGGAATTGACTTAATTTTTTTTTTTTATTACTTGTTTTATTTGTTAATTATAGGAAAATACTATAATTTATATGCAGAAATATGAGAAAAGACATTTTTGTTCTGTGTTAGAAAATACATTAGTTATGAACCAATTCGCTTTTCATTATTTATTGCTACTTAATTGGATCTACATAGGTTGCTTTTAATAATCTTGTTCTACATTCGAAAAGACCTAATAATGAGTCTGAAAAGACCTAATAATGCCAGACTTAATATGATGAAACTGTAAAGTTAAAATAAAATTATTCGCAACTGCAGGAAGTTAATATAATCTGACCCATAACAATTTGTTGTCATTAATTTTTTCTGAAACGTAATTGAAAAGACCTTTAATCTTTAGATAGGTTCTAAGATTACAGTTTCAAGACAGGAATTTTTGTCATTATATTTTGCATTCTCTAAAACCGGTTTTGGCCACCATCTATCTTTTGCAAATATTCATATCCTCTTTATTAAACAAATTTTATTGCTATTTGTTCAACTGATTTACTGACGTCTTTTAACAATCTTTTTTTTATACTACTTTATTTTAATATTTCATTTATACTGTCTTTTTATCCAAGGATAATTAATTTAAAGGTTTCAGAATTCCCCTTTATAAAGAAAATTGCATATATATAAATATATATATGTAGAGGGCCTGATGGCAGAGTGACTAACGCTCGGTACCACAGGTTTCGGGTTCGAGTTCCGGCGGGGCCCTGGATATTTGTAGTGGTTCAGAATCCACTTTGTTTTCTAAACAAAAAAAAAAAAAAAAAAAGGGCTACAAAAGAAGTTAAAATTAACAACTGTAATTTGAAAACAACGAGAATTATTTATTTAAGAATCATACCCAAATTTGTAAATTGTAAATCATACCCAAAGTATATTTTTTGTTCGCATCAGATCTGTGCTGTTCCAAAATAAAAGCATTTTAGACTTTTGCTTGCCGTTTTTTTTAATTCCATATTTCTTAATATTTTGATTTACACTATAATAAAATTAACCGTAAAAAAATCAGATCAAATTTGATGATTACATTATAATGTGCCAAAAATTAATGCATATTCTTTATTGTAAATGGCATTATTAATTTATTTATAACTTCTTTTTAATACGATTTTTTTAGTTTCACCTGTATGTTTGTTTGTTTGTAACTGACTCTTTGGGTTCGATTTTGCCCTACGTTAAGCGATCAGATTTAATTGAAACGTTGTAGACTTATCAAGGACCGACGACGATAAAATATTTTGATAAGTTTATTATCTCATCATGATTAGGATTGCCAGGATTAGTGATTTTATTTTAACTTATGGAGAGCAATTTAACCCATGTAGAATTAAAGTATTCAGTAAAGACATTCTAACCCACGTGGGATAGCGGCACAACGGATATCGCGCTTGGCTATGGATCAGGAGATTCCCTGTTCGAATCTTGGCCGGCACAACATATTCGCATTTAGCCTTTGTTTTACTCACAATTAAATTATTAAAGTTCATAGTTCCAGTCCTCCGTACCAGGACCTCATTTAAATATTATAGTTTAAAAACACTAAAAAATGCGCTTTTTAGAGTTAATCAAAGTAAAAAATAAATTATTAGTTTAAAAAAAACTAAAAAACATGGTTTTAGAGTTAATCAAACTAAAAAATGATTGTTAACATAAGAATAAAATTACGGAATGCCACTGTTCTAAAAGCGTGGGGTGCTCGATATCAAATTTTTCACTAGTTTCATTCCGAAATGCAGAGTTAGTTTAAAAATGTCATACAAAGCCAGTCAGCACATTTTTTTAAAAGAAGTAACTCTTGAGTATTTTTGAAATGCATCTCATAATTCTTATAAATATTTTTGACTTACATTTAAATCTCCATTACACGGATTTATTTATCAAAATTTCTATTCATAATAATTCACTTTGCATTTTTTTCTAAAGAATTCAAATGCAAGACCAAAAATGTGTTTAAATGGCTTTTAATGCGAATTTATAGTATTAGAATATTATTAGATAAAAAAGAAACAACGGGTGTTATATCTAAATATTTATTTTATAAAATCAAAATTGCTTCCAAATAGAGTTGAAAAACAACTAATCGTGTATTTTAAACATTTTGCTGTCCTTCACATTGCATTTGAACATCTGAAAAAATTTAATCCATTTGCTGATTCAATTTTTAATGTAAACATACTCTTGATAAAATGTAAACAACTTATCTTATCATTCAAGTCTTTCATTTCAAACATGCACGTATGCAAAAGTATCAAAATTAAACCTGATGATAATACATCAGAAGTTACATTAGAACATAATAAAAAAATCAATATTTCTTATTATTTATCACTACATATTGTTTCGATAATTGCGCACCCGACCCGTGGCAAAGCGCGGCGCTGGTGAGCATTAGGGCTCGTGCTCACCAAGGCGAGAAGATGCAAGCGAAAAAATTTGACCAATCACTAGCCTCACCGCGGTCGCCTGAAACCGGTTTGCAGTCCGCCGCTTGGAGTTGCCCAACTTTCAACTCGAAGCGGAACTTCACTAGGCGTAATGCTATTTCTGACGTTTCGCTGTGAAGGGGTCGAAAAAATTTTGTCGCTTGCCTCTTGAATCTTCACGTCTCTCTCCTCGGTGGGAACGAGCCTTTAGGGCTGAGGTGCAATCCGCTGGTAGCTTTATTATTTATGTTTCAAAATACGAAGAGACTCAATGGCGTTAGTGATGTTTAGCATCTTGTCTCGTGAGTCGGACTACCTGGTGGGGGTTTCCAAGGTTTTCTCCCATACAATACGTTGGAAAGTTGCAGCTAAATGTCCCCCAGGAAGGCCCTCCTTCTTCACCGTCACAGAGCCAAGTCAGACTTCTACCTATGTGTGCTTCATCCCCACAGAAGCTGCTCCCCCCTCCCCTTTCCTTCCTTCCATGAGACCACAAGGGTTCTTGGACTTGGTCTAGATTTTGGTGCCTGTCAAGTGGGATATATATAAATATACAACTATATATATGTATCGGGCCTGATGGGCGAGTTACTAGCGCTCGGTGACCCTAGTTTCAGGATTGAGTCCCAGCGATGCCATGGATATTTGTAGTGGTTCGGAATCTACTTTAAACCGTAGGTCCCTGTCTAATACGACAGTAGAGCGTTGGGCGTAGTGCTGAGAACCCTACCCTGTAAAAAGAAAATATCTCCTGTCTAGAAATCTGCCCATAGGCAGATGGCCTTGGCCCACCATGGGGCTATCGTGCTACTGATGATGATATATATATATATATATATATATGCACACTGTATTTGGTGCAAATACCGGTTTTATGATGTTAATGACAGTGCAATTTGATATCTTTTCTCTTTGCACTAATTAATTCATTTGAAGTCGTAGGATTCTTAATACGAAGATAATAATAGATAAGATATAGGATACGACGATTCTTACTACATACATTTGAAGTCATAGGATTCTTAAATACGAAGCGACCTTGTAGAAAGGGTGAGTAAATGACTTTTTACGTTCAAGATTCTGAAGAAGGTTCGTCTGAGACGAACCTTTCTTAGAGGCCAAACTAGACGTTGTGGGGGGGCCTAGAGGAAATTTAAGGGATCAAGTTGAAAATGCACATTATATTCCGCTTATAGAGAACAAATATCTGAAACGCCGAATTAAATTTGCATTGTATTCACAGTTAGAATTTTTCTTTTTAATATTTTAAATAGGTTTTATCTATTCAAAAGATGGAAAAGATGGTACTCTGGTAATAAATAAGTGGGACAAAATGAAATTGAGATGCGTTTCGTGATCGAGCCTTTTCTCCTATGACGGAAAGTAGTTCAACAAAGCAATAATAAAGAAAAAGGAAAAAGTTTCCCGGAGGCTCTTAAAGATAACTTCCCACTTGAGTGAAACTCATTCTTCCTAGCTCTTCAAATCGAGCTACTTAGCGGTTTTTTTAACCTGCAGTTGTTTTGGTTTCGGAAAACGCCGACCAAAACATGGGTTTCAGAAATTTTTCCAACTTTATTCTTTCGCTCGCAATTATTTATTTGGTGTTTATTATTTTTCCTAAAGTTTGCAATATATTTGTAGTTGGTTCGACACTGTTGTTTGTTGTTAAGTTGTCGGAATATTTAATGACAATCACGAGAAAACATTTTCTGAAGAAAAAAGTGTCAAGTGAAAACAAGGCTGTTTTCATTACAGGTAAATAATAAATTGATTATATTTATTATTTATTAATTAATTTATTAATTATTATTAATATTATATTTATTAAAATTGATTATTAATTAATTTATTAATTATTATTAATATTATATTTATTAAAATTTATTATTAATTAATTTATTTGATTTTTTGTTAATCTATTAATTATTAATCTATTATTATTATTCCGATACTAATAATTATTTATTTATTTTTTTAATTAATTAATTTATTATTATTATTATTATTTATTAAAACTAATTAATAATTAATTTATTTGATTTTTTATTAATTTATTAAAATCATAAATAAATTATTCATAAATTGATTATATTTATTTTTTATTAAATTATTAAATTTATTTGTTAATTATTATTTATTATTATTATTATGCTGTTGTTGTTGTTCTAATGCAGCTGGCAATACAGAGACAGTTAATCTTTATGCCATAAGCAAGAGTTGCACAGCTGTTACTCATTTAGCAAGACCCAGGGGGAACGTGTAGCTTGAAGATATGATACGAATTATTAATTATTATTACTTTTTTTACTAATTAAAATTAATTATAAATTTTATTTTAATTATTTTTTTATTTTTTCTTTCTATATCAGTAATTTATAACTATTAAAGTTGTCAACATTGCTGTTTATATTTTAATTATAAAATAAATATTTAATAATACATATTTTTTCGCTATTTATAAAAATGCCTTTACTTTCCTCTTGTAAAATTGAACTAATGAATAAAAGGAATTATTAAAGAATTATTACTAATTTTAAGATATTTTTTGGTTAAAATTATTTTACTTTTTTATTATTAATTAGGATAATTAGTATAATAATTAATTTTAAATATGATCGAAATTATTATTTCAAAAACAATTATTTTTAATATTAGAATAATATATTAATTATAAAATAAATATTTTAATTTTATTTTAGATCATACGTGTTCTTTCGCTGCTTATAATGCGATTTTTTTTTCCCCCGTAAAATTTAAAGAATGATAGAAATTATTGTTCCGAATATAATATTTTTATTTTAAACTATTTTAATTAAACTTTTAAACTATTTAAACTAAATTCTTCAAATTGAGCTACTTGGCGGTTATTTTTAACGTTTAGTTGTTTTGGTTTCTGCAAACGCCGATTTGTGAATCGTAAAATGGACAATGCCTAGAGCTAAAATGAATTTTTTGAGCTAAATGAATATTTTAATGAGCATTTTTTATTAAATGGATATTAAAGATGTGAATTGTTGCAATTATAAAAAAATGTATTTGATTAATTCTATAAATGATAGCCATTTGATTGTTCTAAGATGATTTGCTATTTAAAGAAATGGTACGAGATTTGCATCAGATTAAGTTTCCAAATATGTATAAATAATTACTATAATCGTATTTTTGCTTATAATTAGGCAGAGTTTCCTTTATTAATCCTTTCTTTTCAGTAAAAATAAACTTAATAAAAACATTTATGCCACAAATGTGACTAAAACCACAAATATTTAAAACATTTATACCAAACCAAATGTTACGACGTATTTCAAAATGACTCATACAAAGTTTATGCCCTTTTATTGTCACGTATTCTTATTATCAGACAGCTTTATATACATACATAAACGTGCACCTGTACCTAAAAGTATATATGTTGTTTCTTATCCCACTTGGT
>BPLQ01013583.1:0-32610 GCA_021605075.1 Caerostris darwini | reverse complement strand
AATACTGTATTTAAAATATGCATGAGTTTTGTTAAAATGAAAATGTTCATTCATATCTCATCTTGTAAACTAAGCTTTATTATTATCAAAAAAATGCATAATTGTATAATTATATAGTTATCATGATTACGAGTATAACTTTCATTTTCCAAAAGATGAGTTAACTAATCTAGGTTTTGTACTTGAGGTTATTTTGCTAATGAGGTTTCTTGGTCATTTATTTAAGCAATGTGTGTATAAGTAAACAGCAAGTAATGAAACATTTTGTACTATTGATTTTTTAAAAATATACATGAGTGAAATTTGTAAGTGCATAAAAATTTTATTTCATACTTGAAAACAAATTTTACTTACTTTATTAGTTTCCTGATATTCTTTACTGAGGTAGATGGATGGGTATTCTGTCAACATAACAAAATGTATTTTTCCATCAGCAATCTATGATGTTAGGTAAAGGTTGTGAGCGTACATAGATTACTCAAAATTATATACACTTTTACTTCTGTAAACTATTCATCATGTAATATATATCAATGATCATAATGAAAAATGATTTATCCTCTTTTGATGAATAAGCATGATAATTTAAAATGATACTATATGAGCATGGTAAGAAATAATTAAAGTTATGAAATATGATAAGTAAAGCTAAGATGTTTAAATTAAATTATTTAGCTTATTAGGTTAGAAAAAGGAGCATAAACTTTTTAAATATTACTATAATTCAGCAGAATCTTAACATTTTATTGCATTATTTAAGAACAATTTTATCAGAAATATTTTAATATGGAACATGTTCTTACAAGTCCAATTTCATAAAACCTGAAATTAATTCTTGTAAAGATATGATAATTGATAGCTAGAATAATAAGGTTCTAACACAATGGTAGAAAAACGACCACACTTTGGCCAGATGGAGATCTTAAGTTTATGCTAATGCTGAACAGGAGCATTGATAAAATAGCAGAAAAACACTAATACTTACATTTGTAATTCATTACTGATGAAAAAACATCCGTGAATAGTATCAGCATTTTAAAACAGTTAACAACAATATTATAATTTAACAGCTGCAATAAATTAGAAAATAGTGAATAAAATATATTTCTAATATGTATGTGTTTACTTTTTCATTGAATAAGAAGCAGAGCATGTTCCATATTCTTTTAAAATAAAATTTTTTAAATAATTGAAACCAATAAATTTCTATGAATGATTAATCAGAATAAATTCTTGAAAATTTCTCTCTTGAAATTAAGTAAGAAAAAATAAAGGCACTTCAAAATATTTTACTAATATATTATAAATATAAAAAAATAGTAATAAATATTAAAAAAAATTCCAATAAAAAGTAAATAAACTTATAAAAAACTTATAGATTGGACTAATTCTTTAACAACATGGTTTGTGTTGAATAAATGCATTTCATATATTTAGTATTGTCTATGTTTCCTTTAACTGTACCTCATAAGCAATATAATAAAAAAAAAAGCAGAAGGGAATTACTGACTAGATAAAAATAAAATGAAATTATGAATTTTGATGGACTATCTATGGATTTTGGTCACAGCATTCAGATTCATGTTGTCGAAGCATATTTCTATCATCAAAACTTTTATTACAAAATCTACAGGAATGAGTCCTTAAATGCACATTTAAAGTATGTTTGTGACGAAAACTCTTTTTGCATATTTTGCAATCAAATGGCTTTTCACCTGTGTGAACTCTCATGTGTACAATAGCCTCATTTTTAGTAACAAATCCTTTCTTACAGAAGTCACAACTATATTTATGCTGCCGTAGATGGCGGGCACAATGTATATCAAACTGCTGTTTTCCTTGAGTAGAATAATTGCACATAGTGCACTTGAGCAATTCTGTTTGATCTTTGTTTGATCCAAATGATTTGGCAAAATTTCTAAATGTTAACATCATAGATGAATCTTGGAAGAATAACTTGTTCCCTGTAATAACAAATAGCAAACTTATTTTCTTAAACATTAAATTAGATTAATAATTTTTTTTAATAATTAGATATGATTAATTATTTTAAACAAGTTTATTAATGGCATCGGAAATATATATATATACATATTATGCACAATAATTATCAAATGAAATTTGCTTAGTTAATTAATTAATAAAAAACTGCAAACATACATTACAGAAAAATTGCATCACACTTATTTATCAGAAAAAGAAACATTTATAGATAAAAATAACTAATTTTTTATGATTATAAAGAGATTATTTTTATTATTATGTAGTAAAAATAACTTTATGAATAAGTAACTTTATGAATATTATATATAACTTTATGAATATTATAGTCTAATATAAATTTATCTAATAATTAGTAATCTAATATGCATTTATATAAACAAAATACATGTAAATTAAACTAAAAACATTTATATGCTATAAATTATGATTATTTACTTTAACAAAATATGTTAAATAATAAAAATGAAAGTACATATATTAAAATGCAGTGAAAATATAAATAAAAGTACAATATATAAGAGATATTAATAGATTACAAAGCAAAACTAATAAAATAAATTTAATACATAATAAACTTAACGAACATTTTAAGTAAAATTGCATTTCATCATACAAAAAATGTACATTAAAGTATATGAAGAGTTCATTTTAAATAAAAAAAAAAGAAGATTAATATACTATTTTATTAAAATAAACTACCTAACACATACTTACATGAAATGTAAAAGAAAAGATTTAAGTTATTTAATAAACAAAAAAAAAAAACAAAAAAAAAAATTTAATAGAAGCAACTTTTCTTCTGAATAATAATAAATTTTTGAAAAATAATACCAACAGAAGAACTATCGAAATACTTAATCGTATTCATAATAAGTAGAATACAATTAAGTCTTTAATGCCTTAATGTAAACCATTATCTAAATGCTAAGTATTTCAATTCCATTCAAGTATACTTAGAAACAGAAATTTATATATACACTATTATGACAAATAATAGTCAACTATTTAAATAAATCCAATAATAAATGCAAAAAAAAAGGTAAAATTCCAGTTTTATTCGTAACAAATACACATCTCATATATGCAATATATTTACAATTTTTTATGTTTAGGACTATAAAATGTAATTTATTGAATTAAAAAAGTTCTTTATAAATTATATTTTTAACTGCTATTATTTAAATTGAAATAAATTTTTTTTTTTAAACATTCTATCATGGAATGAATATTTATTTTAAATTAGTATATTATTAGATAAATTATCTAAATTAATAAATTAAAAGGTGCATTATGTTCTAAAAATAAATAAACATAAGCTGTTACAAAACATTAACATTATCAATCATAATTTGATTAATATTTGGATAAAAACAACAAGCATCATAATGTCAAAATTATGAAATATGTGTTTAAATTATGATAAAGATCTTAGTACAAAAGAATTTGTCAAATTAATATTTCGAATGAATAATATTACAACAAACGTGGATAAAATAACTTTTAAAATAAATAAAATACAAGAACATAAAAAATTAGAACTGTTTTCCATATGATAGAAAGAGAGATAAAATTAACATTTAAATTATTAATCCAAATAAATCTGAAAAGGAACTACATAATTTCAAGTGATTTTATAAAATTTTCAATAGACAGGAATTTTTTTAATGAACTTAAAACAGTATTTGAGTATAGTAAAATTATAAACAAGAAAAATATATTGAATATTTTCATTAAATATAGAAAAACTGCTGAAAATCTTATTTTAATTTTAAAAAAAATGAAAGAGAAGAAACTATCAGAAATGTATAAAAATTATTTCACAACAAGAATTTAGAATATAAAAAAAAGACGCCAAAGACATATCCAACATTCCATAAGAAACATTACTTTAAAATTAAATTAAATTGATTTAAAGTCAAAATCCTTAGAAATTGTCAATATTTTAATTTTTATTCCATTTAAAAAAGGGGAAATAAATCTGAAAAAAGAAATATATAACATATCTGTACAGTAGATCTTGCAAATTCCTACAAGCTCCCCAAATCATTAATATTAAGAGAAAACTAATAACAATATATCAGATTTTTAAAAGTTTCTAAATTGTTGACAATTATTGATAAAAGCATCAGTAAATAGTTAAGTATGAAAAAGTTAATCCTAAAAAAATACCACTTATTAAATTTACATACACTACATAATTTAAAACTTTTTTAAAAGCAATTTAAAGATGCTAACAATTTTTAGATACAAGTACAAGAAGATAAATAATTTTTAGAAATTAATTTAATACAATACCAAATACATCTATAAATGCTATATGATATATTATTTTCAGCTTTCTTACATATCTATAATATAAACTTTATAATATAACATTTCAACCAACAAACACCATTTATTTAAATAATGTTAAGAAACATATTATCAAAATTCAATTTCAAATGATTTCTAAAAAAAGGTAAGCATATACAAATGTTATTTCTCAGCATTTTAATTATCTAGTTTAATAACAATGCTCGAAATAAATTCACAAAGTTTTCAACATAAGACAATGGCATTTAATCGACTTTAAATAATTTTCAAAACACACCTCTTACAATTACTTACATAAATCCATATATAATGAGGTTTTTTTAATTTAAAAGAATTAATTTAATTTAATAATATTCAGGAATTTTAGTATCAGTATATTATAAATAATTTTTTATAGTTCATAATACAGTGCATTTCTTAAAACATTTAAAACAGTAAACATATAAAATGATGCATAATAATTTATATCAAATGAAAATTAAAAATTGTTTAGTAATAATAATCAACAAATAAAATTTCAAAATTAGCAGTTTTATAAAATTTTTATTACATACTATAATTTAATCAGAAAGCAGCCTATTGTATTTTTTATATTAAAATAATTAATAATTTCCTACTTTGATAAATTATTTTTAAAAATTGTAAAAATTTAAAATGAAAATTTCTATTTTTTACTGATGTTTTAACACTTAAATTTCATAAATACTCAACAATTATAAAAATCTAAAAATAAAAATTAGAATCAGAAAATATTAAAAAAATGACAAAAGTTGTTTACGATTTTTTAAAATTAATTATTACAATAAAATCGAAGTAGAATTTATACTGAAAACGTGGCACAAAATAATACTTAAGCTACGAAAAAATTTTTAAATTCCACAGAGTCGAAGTAATTAATAATATTTTATGAATTCATTAATATTCGATTACCATTAATTAAACAAAAATAAGAAACAATTAGAAATTTTTAAAGAAATATAATTAAAGACATTTAAAATGTAAATACTGAAAATTAAAAACAAAAATAATCTTTCTAAATCAAATATTAATTATAGCATTAAAAGTGATGATTAATTAGTAATTTCGAAAACTGAAAAAAAAAAAAAAGAAAAGAATATTACGGAAAATCAAAGTACTGATGCATGCTATATAATCCACAAAACTATTAAATATATTTTAATCATTTAATTTGAATAAACTTCTATATGCTGAATCTGAACAAAATTCAAAACCAGAAGGATATGTAAAGGAGATGTTTACATTTCAGTATACAAACGTCAATATTTGTGTACAAATTTAATACTCAATTACGGTTACAGAAAGATTCTAAAAAAGAAATGATTTTTGATACTTCAATAGAAATTCCAAGTAATCTTTAAAAATAGCATTAAAAGACTTTTAAGTTTTTAGATTTTCTAAATAAAATTTAAACAAATAAAAAATTTTACAGTACTCTTTTAGAAACAAAAAATCTATCATTTGAATATTGTTTGGCAATAACACTTCACATTAGACTGGGCTGGAGTCACTTTAATTGAAGTTTCAAAACATTAGAACTCAAATAATTTTTAAAGTGTTACGCTGAATATTTTAGTGTTAATTCTTTTTTTTTTTTTTCCACCTTAAAAATTTTGAATATGCAATTAGAGATTTTTCTTTTAAGGAATCTTGTTAATATCTATAACGTGTTGATTTTGTAGAAATTCATTTACTTATTTGGATATTGAGTAAAAAATATAATTATGGTTTTTTTTTTGTATATTTTTAATTAAATTTTTATGTATGTATATGTATATATAAATAACTCTGATAATGAAATTTTAAAATTGATTGGAAATTTTTGAAACTTAATTATTTATTAAGCCAAAAAAGTTTACTATATATATGTATGGATTCAATTGTTGTTAAATAACAATGTATTTAAAGCTAGTTTATATATTAATAATAATGTATGAGCAAGTTATTGAAGAGGGAATGTTTTGTTGTAGCATTATTATTTCTAGTCTCTGTATCAATATACCCATTTTTTTTTTAATAATATCAATGGAATTTTCTGCATTAAAGTGATATTTTTCAGTAGTGGTTTTAAATAAGGATTATTTTAGAAAAAAAAATTACAATATCTTTATTTGTAATTAGAGTTCTATGCGAAATATTACAAAATTTTCTCTGATACTATTATTATATTTAAAAGGTTCTTTCAATTATTTTGTTTTTTAAATTCATGTCAGTGTTGTGATAAATCATATTTGTTTTTGAAAATGAAATGAAAATTTGATTCTGTTTTTCTATATACTATCTATTATTTGTACTGTATGAATCTGATTTAAAGTTCATTTCATTCGTAGTTTTTATTTTTGTCGTATGTAAATTTCATGGGGGGTTTTTTTTTTTCAGAATCATATTCAAAATTGTTCTATATTTTTATTATAATTCTTTCATATATAAAGCATGTTGACGTATAAGCATATTTGATATTGGCATTTTCAATATTAAATGTCATTTTATACATAATGTATTATTTATATTTATTATTATATGTTTTTCTTTCTATTTTTAGTTTTTGTTTTATTATTTATAATAGATATGTTATAAATGCATGTGTCTATGTATGTAAATTTTTTCTACGATTTGTGTAAATTGTATAACTATTGATTGTTAATATTTTTATAATTCATTAATTTATATTAATATTTAGTAGCATTGTTAAGTGTTTTTATATTAACATTTTTCTCCTTATTGTATAGAAATTGTGCTCATTTTTTATTTAGATTTGCTTTTAGGATAAATATAATAGTATACTTAGTTAGAAATAGTTAAAAATTTCTAATAGTAAAATTATATTTATGTACATTATTGCATGTAAAAATGTGAAAATTATGGCATGTTTCTTTTTATTTTTTCAGGTATTATTCCGTTATTTTCATGTTCACAGTGTCGTAAAACTTACTCGTCCCTTTCATTACTTCAAAAACATCAGAAAACACACCAAAAAGATAAAGTAAAATTACGTCACACATGCTCAATGTGTCCATATTCCACTAATACTATTACTCATTTGAAAAGACATTTTCTTATACACAGTGGAGAACGTCCATTTTCTTGTGTCATTTGTGGAAAAGCTTTCACTACAAAATGGAACATGGAACAACATATTCGGACACATACGGGGGAAAAACCATATGCATGTGGTATTTGTTGGGTAAGATTTGCTGATAGGTCAGACTGCTCCAGGCATCAATCAGTTCATTATGATCTTCGACCTTATGCATGTGAACATTGTGGTCTTACTTTCAAGCATGTTAAAAGTCTGCGTAGGCATGAAAATCAGCATTTAACTAAAAAATCTACCTAAAAGGTGATATATATATGGAGAAATTGTGATATATTAACACATTTATTTTAAAATTACTTTATGGCAGCTATAAGCATTTCAATATTATTTTTATTAAATAATGTGTATCTATAAGAAGAAGGATTTCTGAAGTTTTTTACTTGCAGGATCCTATAAATTATTATATGTGGTAGATTTAAAATTTTTGAGGATTATTCTGTTATATAATTTCTGATAAAAGAATTGCTTCTAATAACCCATGTGAAATCTCAAAATATTTTTAACATACATTAATTATTGAAATTTTTTAATCTTTTACAATACTCAAAATGCATATTTGTGTATGGTAATGAGATAATTAGAAAGTTCTGCAATCATGGTATTAACTTTTATTGAATTATTTACTTAAAAAGAAGTAATTATGTTTTAATACTTACTGATTTCTAAATTGATAAAGTCAATCCAGATATGAAAAACTTCTAAATTTATAAATTTGGCTTTTGAAATATTTTTTATTTTATTATTTTTACTCAAATCATTTTTTTTATAAATATACTTTTTTTTTAAGAAAGTTAAAATAATATTGCATCATATATTGAAAAAAGAATTACAAAATATATTTGTTGTTGTTACTTTTTTTAAAGGATTAAAAAAATTATAATTTTTTGTTAGTAACAAAGGTATTGTGAAAGACTTCAATAATGACAAAAAAAATAAAAATAAAAAATAGAGGCTATTTCATCTATTAAACAATTAAATATAAGTTATGATAAATAATTTTTTTCACATTTTGGGAGCACTTATGATTTATTTTCCTGGGAAATCTACTAAATTTTAAAAGCTTTGTTTTGTGCGATATACTGAAGTTTTGGTTTCACTGGTGCTCTGAAATCCAGGTTTGTATTCTCATTGTTATTCTGTAGGACGGAATTGAAATTCTATTGATATAGTAAGAAATGATTTATTAGATTATTAGAATAGTTGGAATACTTTGAAGTAATATATTCTTTAATTTTTTTACATATGTATATAGTTATAATGATCAATAATTGTAATTAAATATTTTATTATCTCAAAATAATTAACTAATCATACTTACTCTTTGTTTTCATTATTTAAATAGAAATCATTATGGTGTGAAACTTTCTCAATACTTGCTGTATGTTTCAAGTTATTTTTGTATTTTCGTTTTTTAAATGTTAACTTCTATTTATTATTATTGCTTTGAATATTTTTAAGTGAATTAATAAACATTTTAATGACCTATACCTATAGTATTAATTGATATATTTATAAAGACAAAATTCTAAAT
Organism: Caerostris darwini; assembly: GCA_021605075.1. Classification (NCBI taxonomy): domain Eukaryota; kingdom Metazoa; phylum Arthropoda; class Arachnida; order Araneae; family Araneidae; genus Caerostris; species Caerostris darwini. The sequence goes on along the minus strand of BPLQ01013583.1, from coordinate 23,647 downwards.
GCTTACAATATTTCATAACTAGCTTTTTCACAAAAAATTGCTTTGATAATGATTCTGAGCAATTCTTATTTTGTCTAGGTACTTTAGCCTTGAGTCCTGATCATTAAAATGTATTTTAGAGATTTTAAATGGTTTTTATGTTTATTTATTTATTTTTAATTCTGAACTCACTTAAGAAAAAAAACACCCTTAATAGTTTTTCCAGAAAATAAAGTTGTCATAAATAAGGAAATTAATCGAATTCTAATAAAGATAAAAGATATCCTACAAATTTTTACCTTCATTTATTTATTATCATTTCAGATATCTTTTTAAATAATAATAATATTATTCAAAGTAGCATTAATTTACATCTCATCTTTAAAAGATTTCTTTAATTATTAAAAAAAAAAATAAAAAAAAAAAGGGCGAGAGAAGTAAATTTATAAAAATATATAAATCAACAATATAAATAGTTTTTAAGTATTAATTGTTCATGTTTATCACCTGTATGTGATGAAAACATATTTTAATATACAAATATATCTAGCCAGATTAATTTTATATTTCTTCATAATCTATCAAAATTGTATCACCTATAATGCTCCAAATGAAGCATATATTAATATTTATAACTTTTCATTTACCATTATGATAAAAACAAAAATTTTTTTTTTCACTCTTTAAAAAAAGTTAAGGAAATGAAACTAAAGGCATTAAATTACTATTTAGAAGTGTAATACTTTTTGTTTCAAGTTTGAAAAAATGAAGTAACATCATGGAAATATTTATGTAGACAGCTGTTAAGTCATTTTTTTATTACAGAATTAATTGAATTTTTTAGGCATTTTGTTATGAGGTATCTTTTATTTATTTATTTTTTTAATTTTTAATTTGAAAACCAATTAAAAGTTAAAACATATATTCAGATATAATTTCTGAAAAAGAAAATCTGTCATTCTTTCCAAGGTTCCACTGTCATTAAGCTTTACAATTAATGCTAGTTGGTAATAAGGTTGTTCAAAGACCTTTTATATACAGCTCAATGAAATTCATTGTTCTGACAATAAATCATAATGTTCATAAATATTTTCTGTTGTATCACACGTTTTTTTTTCAATTCCTTTTATTAGCTCATACTCTTCCTATATATATCTTGTTCAAATTTTCAATCGTTAATAAAATGCTTTTTATTCATCCACTGAAGTTTAAATACATTTTTTTTTTAACTTATAGTGGATGACACTTGATGTTAATATAGTTTTTTCAAATATTAATTCAGTAATTAAATTTAATTAATTAATTTAATTTTTTATTTAGATTTAAGTTGCATATATCTATCAATAGATGGCGCCAGATAAACTTAAAAAAAGGAATGAAAATTATTTATAAAGGACTTTCTGCAATATAGTGAAAAAAAGTAGGAATTGACTTAAAATTTTTTTTTTTATATTACTTGTTTTATAGTATCCTGCTAGTTTTTTTTTATATAGTATAACGTGGTTTATCGTCGAATAAAAGCATATTCTCTTAACTAGCAGCACGATATATTACCCTAAAATTTCACCATAACTTCATGAAGAAAGATTTCTACTAAAACTCTTTTTTAAACTTATCGAAAATCTGAATTCGAAAATGCTGCTGCCAGATTCATACCAAATACTGAAAATATAAAACTCATATGAATTTAGATATTAGCTCAAGAACCATTTTTCGGTCTTTCCACTATAGTTTAAATTTCGGTTAGTGAGAGTTTATGATGCACGGGATAGATAGGGCCATTCTGTGTGAAACAATGTATAGTGTTTATAAGTAAACTTAAGAGTTACTTCAGAAAATTACATAAAATTGTGCTATATAAAATTTTTTTCAACAATTGGTAAAAAAAGGGTTTAATAATATCGTAAGGTTAAAATTTAATGCAGGTAAAGTTCGAAATCATTTTGTTTTCATTGTACTCCCCAACATCCCCATTCTCAGAGGAACTCTCTGATGACATATGCTGATTTTGAGATGGTAGATGATAGTTTTCTTTTAATCGTTTTTTGTTCAATAATGTGTCTTTTGGGATTTGTTTAATTTTTCCTGTAAAAGTTCTTTTAAGGGTAAAACGTGTGTTTAGCCTCAGTAACAGGTTGAGTTGATGTCGACAGTGAAGAAATCGTGGTATTTGTATATTTGAATTTTGCGGGTGCAACAGCGTCAATTTGTGTAGTGGTGACAACATATCCAGTAACGTTATTGTATCATGCTAAAAACAACATATTGGTTGAACTATTATACTATTTGATGTAACTGGATTTTTCGTAATTGTAACATATAAAAAAGATACCACAAGTTTCGGGTATGAGTCCCGGCGGTGCCATGGATGCTTGTAGGGGTTCGGAATCCACTTTAAACCGTAAGTCCCGGTCTAATATGATCGTAGAGCGTTTCGGTGGTAGTGTTACTCGTATCCGTAGCATATCTTCAAGCTACACGGGCCCCCTGGGTAGTGCTAAATGAATAATGGATGTGCAGCCCTTGCTTATGGTATAAATATTAACTGTCATTGTATTGTCAGCTGCATTAGAAAAACAACAATATACGAAAAAGATGGTGAGTTTGTTAGCTCTTTTGATTAAATGTTTCTAAGTTCTGTGTTATATTAATTTCTTGAATTTTTTGTCAAGCTGCCATTAAAGACAAGTTTTAGATTTTTATGGATATGACTGTTGGCAATTGGCATATTTTGGATTGACATGCAATCTTTAAATGTATGACATTGAGAAGCTCAATTTCAACAGATTGTTTGACCTTTTCAAGAGTTCTTCGAATGATCATATTTTTGGCAGTTGGAAACACCAGAAGGGGTGAGAATGTAGAGTCGGACAGGACAGTTTAAATATCCAGCTTCAATATTTATTGGAAATAATATATCATAAAAGACCAAAATGAGATTTTTAGTGGGAATAAGTTCTGATCCTTTTTCAATTTCTCCTATTAGCTCACACTCTCTCTATATATATCTTGTTCAAATTTTCAATCGTTAATAAAATACTTTTTATTCATCCACTCCAGTTCAAATACATTTTTTTTGAACTTGTAGTGGATGACACTTGATGTTAATACAATTTTTTCAAATATTAATTCAGTAATTAAATTTAATTAATTAATTTTAGTTTTTTTTTTTTTTTTAGATATAAGTTGCATATATCTACCGATAGATGGCGCCAGATAAACTTAAAAAAGGAATGAAAGTTATTTATAAAGGACTTTCTGCAATATAGTACAAAAAAAGTAGGAATTGACTTAAATTTTTTGTTTTTTATGTTACTTGTTTATTGTAAGACTTCGGACTGAAAAAGCATCTTGATCTGCTATTTTGTCCTCAGTTGCACATATTAAGTCGGGCTAATATTGGCAGCTATTTAATGTTTTATGCTCACTGATTCTTATGTTCATGCCCAGTTAATTAGGTAGCAATTAAAAAAGTCTTATTGTGACGGATTGAATGTTTCAATTAAGCGATTACCTGTTCATAGTTTTTAATAATTTTTAAGACTCTTCCGATAGAATTTAAAAAGAATGCCTTTGAGTTTTAAGTGGAGTTTTAGAAAAATAAAATAATAATTTTGAAATCTCTTCCGATGGAATTTAAAAAGAACGCTTTTTTTTTTAAGTGGAGTTTTATCTTCGAAAACCCCAAGATCATGAGAACATTCCATGAGAATCTAGAAAAATCGATAAATATTCATTTGACTGTTCTTTTGATATTTCTACCGTCGGGTAATGACGAATTCCGGCCTTCGATGGGGCATAAAATTGGAAAAATGAATTCACTGCTGGGAACCTAAAAAGGAAAAGACAATTTCTGCTATACCACTAGTAAAGATCTATACAATCAAGATTCCACCTTATCGAGATGGCCAAGAAATTATCCATCGCTTGAATCCCAAGCAGTTTTAACCACTAAAAATTGATAATTATCAGCCAATTGATACACCCACCCGTCTCCCAATAGCGGTGGCCAAAGAAATGGGTTGTCCATGGAGAGCTGCAACTCTGTTTGATCTCTGTCGCCAACACCCCTTTTTCCTGAGACAGCAGGTCAGCAAGCACGTGGACCTGAATTTTGAGTGATACAAATCAAATAAAAATATTAAGAAAAGTGACAAAATGAATAGTAACATCACCTACAAATTGGATGAAAAAAGTATATATGATGATGATAAATCGTATATATATAATCATCATATATATTTTATACAAGTATAAAATATATACGATGATGATAAATCGCAACGAGTCATTACAAAAAGTGATGAAGTTTAGATTCGACGAAAAGGAAAATATAGACAGGACAAAAGAATAAAGGTGATGCTCCCAGTTGGAGTAGCAATGCAAGATGCAGATAAAAACTTATTAACTTAGGATGCTTAACTAAAATAATAATATTGTCGTCAATAAATAAAACCAAGTAAAGTCTGACAATATTTAATTCCAAAAACAACATCTATAATTATTTCAATATTTATGAGTTACTTTTAAATTAATCATTTACATTTATGGATTTATAAAGTTAAAGATCACTGGGTCGCCCCGAAGTTTGTGATGCCCGTGTACTATACATCTAAAGAAGATGTGCTCCTAAGAGGTTCGTTTAATAAGTAGTGAATAGGATCTTGATTCGTCGCTGCTCTATACGTTACATTTTTAGTCTTCAGATTCTAGCACCAGCAAGAGCGAACATTAAATCAAAGTGAACCAAATTTTTTTTTCAATACTGGTATTCGCACTAAAGATAGTCGTACGAATTCATGTTAAAAAGACGACATATCGTAGAAATCATTCGGTAGTCTTGCAAGAGAGCAAGCTTTCTATTCAGCTGATGCTCTTGAGTTATTTCTATTAGACAGTAAAATCTTACGTTCTCTCATTTCGTTTATTTTCAAGCATACTGGCTTGCACTGAAGTAGTATTACAAACTTCTCTCTTATTGTAGATTAACACGGAGAACCTTGGTCGCGTAGCGTCCACTAGCTCCTTCTTTGTAAAATATTGAAACATAGCGGTGGTCTCATGCCCTTTGAGTTAATAAGAAAAATAGATAATTAAATGCCCTTTTTTTTAAAAAAGATTTTTTTAGTTAATAAAATGAAAAATAACAAAAATTTCAAAAGTATAGATGTTGATGAAATCAGTTGCATGTAAAAAAAAAATAATAATAAAAATAAAACAGAAGCGAACTTTTTTCATCTAGGCAGTTGTAAGGAATTAATTTAAAATATTTAGAACAGTGCGCGATCTTTTGCTATGTTTGCGGGAATAAATATCATAATCGTAATTTTGTAGGATATTTAAAACGGGGTTATTGATGTTTCGCATATCATTATAGAATTTAGTAGAAATTTCGTGAATAAATTGTCTTAAACTTGGAATCGAGAGAGCTAGTCTAATATCGTTATTACGAAAGTACCAGGGTGAATTCGTTAACATTCTGAGAGTTTTGTTCTCTAGTCTTTGAATAATTTCAAAAATTGTACGTTCAAACAGAGCCCCAAACTGGGCTTGCATAAGCTAATACTGGACAAACTTCTTTACAATTTTCATATATCCTACACCATTTAATGCCAGATTTCCTATTGTTTGATTTTAAAATTTGAATATACAGGGATAACCGTGTGAGAGATGATTTGATGTTACTTGCAAGTGCTGCCTCCAGGCATGAAATTCTTTTGGTTGACTGGAAATTTAACGGAGAATAATCTGATATTTTTAAACAGAATTTTTTAAATACACTCAGATTCCTTGAGAATAATTACTAAACTTATTTTAACAGATACTTATTCTTTTACCTATTTTAATTGATGTTTGACTACTAAACTTAAATTTACACTTTTGCAGGGCAATAAATTTTTCTTTCTCCGTTATCTTAATTTTCTGAAAATTGGAGCCATTGTTTTCCTAAACGCTAGGCTTGATAAAAAAATAATCATAATTGTCTGCAATAGGGACATCAAAAAGGAGTACAGAAAGCGAGCCATAGGGGTGAATGGTTAAAAAAAAGCTAACTGTTGAAGCTAGATATATAAATTATAGTTTAAAAAAAAATATAAAGAACACGCTTTTAGAGTTAATCAAACTAAAAAGTAAAAAATAATTGTTAACATAATAAAATTAATGTCACTGTTCTGAAAGCGTGGGGTGCTTTGTATGAAATTTTTAAACTAACTCTGCATTTCGGAATGAAACTAGTGAAAAATTATAACGATTGATATCGAGCACCCCACGCTTTTAGAACAGTGACATTAATTTTCTCGTCAGTAATTTTATTCTTATGTTAACAATTATTTTTTACTTTGATTAACTTTAAAAGCTTGTTTTTTATCTATAATATTTAAATGATGTCCTCGTACGGAGGACTGGAACTATAGTTCTTACAATAATTTAATTGGGAGTAAAACAAAGGCTAAATGCGAATATGTCGAGCCGGCCAAGATTCGAACAGGGAATCTCCTGATCCGTAGTCAGGCGCGTTATCCGTTGTCCCATGTAGGTTTGAATGTCTTTACTGAATATTTTCATTCTACATGGGTTAAATTGCTCTTCATAAGTTAAAATAAAATCACTAATCCTGGCGATCCTAATCATGATGAGATAATAAACTTATCAAAATATTTTATTGTCGTCGGTCCTTGATAAGTCTACAACGTTTGAATTAAATCTGCTCGCTTAAAGTAGGGCAAAACCGAGCCCAAAGAATCAGTTACAAACATACAGGTGAAACTAATAAAAGCGTATTAAAAAGGCTATTTTTGAACTTAAAAATTTATATTTGATGCACTTTGAAATTAGAAGGAAATTCTTAGATTTAATACTATGGTGTGTGAAGATTGAAAAACATCACAAATAAAAAGTTCAAGAGGTTATTTAATTGTTATTAACAAGAGCTGCATAATATAAGCACAGCGTAACTCATCGCAAGCACACGATTTCGAATAAAAAAAAACGGTTAACCCCAGTTCACTTTTTCCCATGATTCCTCATTCTCTCCCGCAACTCCTCATTCTTTCCCACAATTCAATGCGTCTAGTATTAGTAAACAAATATTATTTATGTCTATTGCTGATATAGTTCGGTGTAATTCGCTGCAATTTTTTTTGATTAATTCAATGAATGATTAATAATTTTACTTTATTGATTTGTAATTTTTTATTGCTTAAAATGGGGAGATTTCCATACAAGGTGCCATAGTAAAACTCAAGTCCCGCGCCAAAAAGAGGGCTGTTTATCACCTTTCATAGAGGTTGCCAATGGACTAAATTTGGCGAAAAAATCCCGGGGCACCTACAAAGGGAATAGGCCAAAAGTGTGACTTGATAGCTATTTAGCTACTAATATTGGCGTAATACCATTGTTTGGCCATAAATTTTGGCGAAATAGCATTTTACAATGACACCGAACCTTCGGCAGCCATTTTGTTTGTTTACTTGGTGATTTGGCAACTCAGTGATGGATTTTGGCATAATATCATTTTACCGCGCAAACTACCTGGCCCATTGACTTTTATGCTTATTACCGACTTGACCTTGTTTTTTCCCATGAACTTTTATGTACCAGATTTGGAGTCTAGGGCCATAAACCGGCCAAGGTACTCCGTGCGTGGAATGATGATGATTACCGACTTGGCGATGTGTTTGGCAGTAAGGGTACAGGATTCTAGATTTTAACCTTTTTTTTTTTATAAACAAAATGTAACTTTCCTTGCTGAAGTTAATTCAAATATGCATGGGTTTAAGATCACAGCAATTTTAATTTTAAAAGGACATTTTATTTCATGTTGTTTAATTTTTATTATTTCAATTTTTTTTTTATTATTAAGTTAAAATGCATTGGATTAATAGAACTTTTATACTCAAATATATACAAAGAATACATTAAAATTTAAATGTATTTATTAAAATTAAATACACCTTTTTTCATTGATTTTTAATGTTAAATACTGAATATGTTTAAAATGGTAAATTAACAAATATAATTGAATTTCATAGCTGCTATTTATGCAAAACAAAATTAGGTACTTACGTATTAACGGTACCTTGGCGACAGTTGCGCCAATAAAGAGCACACGCGCCAACAGCAGCTACAGATTTGGCGGTTTTTAAGTGACGCCAACTTGCTCCACATAATAAAATATATATGAAACACTTCATTTAAAATCAAAACGCTTTCAAAATATTTTTATTCCAAATAATAAAATATATAAAACACTTCATTTAAAATCAAAACGATTTCAAAATTCAAAACACTTTATTTAAACACAAATTAGTCAAAAACACTTTATTTAAATTCAAAGTAGTCAAACGGATTTCAGCGGAAAACAGGCCGATATAGAGTTTAACATGGTACACGATAAGCACACTGACTGAAATTGCATTTCCAAAACTTACGTTCACCAAAATAAAGTTTCATGGCATGGGAATTCGGACATTTCCGTTGTTTTGGTAAAATATTTCGCTCCTGAAAAAATAAAATTGCATCTTGTTCTGTTTCTGGCAAATCCGAAATACGCATTTTCGTAGCACTACAAAATGGCGTCAAAACTCAGCAAATCTGCAGCTGTTATATTGGCGCCACTTAAAAACCGCCAAGTCTGTCGCCAAGGTACCGTTAATACGTAAGTACCCAAAATTGTTATATTTTTACAAAAGATAGTTTTATAAGATTTATTTAAATTCAGCTTGAAGATGGTCATATTTTATTTGATTACGATGTGAATATAAATGATCTTGTACAAATGTTGGTCAAACAAATTGGAAGTAAAACAAAGAATACTTCACCCCCAAAACTGTGCTCAGAAGAAGTCAGTAAAGAGAATAAAGTAAGTATTTTTTAAATATTCTTTCTTATACCTCATCAATTTTTTTTTGTTGGAGGTATATTCTTCCATAGCTTTTTCACTTTATTTTTACACCTAAATCGGAATTTCTTTTTATCAGACGAAGATATTTAAGATTATTTATTAATTTTAGAATATTTGTGCTTTCAACAAATTTGTTGATAAGTTGATAAATTAAAAAATATCCAAGGTAAATTTTCTGTACTGAATTGTTAGTTGCATGTCACTTCATATATATATTATATATAAAATGCTGAATCACAAGTAATGATTATAGAGTGAACCATTAGTATGGCACAATTTCTATAAAAAACATTATTATGAATTCCTTCTCAAATTTTTTCCTGCTATTTTAATTAAAACGTAGTAATTTGTCTATGAACAAATAATTTAGTAACTATTCTGTATATATATAGAGAGAGAGAGAGAGAGATCCAATAGGTTATGCATTGCAGTTTCTAATATTCTATTACTTTCTAATTTGTTATTACTTTTCTAGATCAAGTGCATTAAAAATATTGCTTGATTAAACAATTGTTTATCAATATTTACTATTGATAAGAAAAAATGTATACAAATACTGAAATTTGAAGTTTATAAAATATAAAATCTAATTTATCAGAGTAACTAATTCTTAGATGTTTTTACTTTTTAGGGTGAACCATTAAAAAATGTATCTGAGAGCCATTGTGACAGTAAATATTTCAAAGTAAGTTTATTTAGCTGCTATTATTGTATTTTTTTTATCTTACCAATGTATTACTACTACTACCACACCACACCACATCACATCACTGTGCCTAGAGCTAAATTGCCGCTTTACAGTTCGGGAATGAGGGGGGGGGGGGTGAGAAGAAGTCAGATTCGGCTCTGTGATACTTATAGTCATATGAGACTGGGGCCTACGGCTTAAAGTGGATTCCGAACCACTACAAACATCCATGGCCCCACCGGGACTCGAACCCGAAATCTGTGGTACAGAGCCACTCGGCCATCAGGTTCTTCTTGCAAATGTATTAGAATTTCCTTATTAGCCAATATTGAAATGATCACAATAAAGTTTTAATATAATAGTTCAACTACACTATTGGCCATCTGAAATGAAACATCAAAAAGGGCAAGAGCCATCAAAGTCAAATTTTTAAACAACACAAAGGGCAAAGGGGTAATATTTAAAATAAAGACCCATCTAAGTTGAAGAATACAAAATCATTATTATGTGTAGTCAACATGAACTGGCAATAATTACTGCTTTGTATCTCAGCATTGAATGAAAGAGACTTTTGGATGTGTTTTGGAATATGTCAGTCCATGCTGTTATTACAAGTTACTAAAGTTGGTCTGACATAGCAGCCGATAATACTTCTGAGCAGTAAGTATTATTTGCCAACATGTTCAATGGACAAGTGATCAGGCGATAGAGGCAGGTTACAACAGTAATGCAATCTGGTAGATAAAGAAAAATTGTTGAGCACTATGTGCATTGTAGATGCCATCTCCACAATATGTCTATCCTCATGTGTAGAGGCGCAACAAGGCTGCTACCAACGTTTTTGCTGTTCGTTCCATCCCTTCTGCATCTATCGATTGCATATCTGCATCATTGTGGCTTATTTACATCTGATGCAAGTACTTATTTCTCAAGGATCATCTGCAGTCTTTAAAAAACAAAACTTTTTGGCATACTCAAAAGCATGTTTTGTTGATACACATATTTTTCTATGAGGCATACTGAAATTTTGCATGCAACAAGATTGTATAAAAAACCAATTTCAGTACTTAAAAAAAATTTCTTTTCTCCCTTTATGTAATATTTGCAGCTAGAATTTACAGTGTCAATAATGAGCATTTAAAATTTTAATTTTGTTTAACATTTTAATTGTTTTATTTTGAAACAAATAGCATTTTATTCTTTAAAGAAATTGTTGTACTTAATCAAATGTTATGAAATAGATACATTTTCTTAATTTGATTTTAATTAGAAATTTAATCTATTTGAAGAAATGAAAATACCTGTTAAATGTATAAAAATAAATGTTTTTAAAAAAAGGACAATTTGCTTATAGATTGGAGATCTTGTTGATGCTATTGATTTAGTTCATGGTTCTTGGTTTGAAGCAAAAATTGCAGATATTAAAGCTGCAAGTATAAGTGATAACAATGCATTTCAAGTTCAACAAGCAAATGACCAAATGACTAAGGAAAATGGAGCTACCTCTGATGACGATGGGCAAATGTACCAAGTTGTATTTGATGGGTAAATATTTATATATTATGACAATAGAAGATATTATGTAATTAAGTTAACAATATATAAAAGCAATTTGTCTAATGAAATGTTGCTTCTTATATAGGCATTTAGGTTTAGAATTTTATTAAGATATGTCATCCTTCATGGTATTCTCATTTTATTTATTCCATAAAAATTAGCCTTTTCATAATTTTTTATTTCTGATTTGTTATAGACTTAGACACTAAAGAACATTAAATATGTTATGAAAGACATTAAATATGCTATGAAACTTATTTGGCAATAAGTGACAACTAGTAAATATTTTATACACATATTTTATTACAATAACAAAATGAAAACATTTGGCCAAATCATAAAATAGTAATATAAATAAATAGAATTTTGATTCTTTAATAGAAGTATTGTATTTAAAACAGGCAAAAAATTAAAAGTTAAATTTGAAATAGAAAAAATTGTAACAGAATCAATAAAAAAAAAAAAATTAACTGTATTTTTAATTAAAAACATTAAAACATAAGTAAACAAATAGTGGAAAACAACTTCTTAAATAATTACTGCTATTCTACTTAAAGAAATACTTAAAAAAAAAAAAAAAAAACTATTAATTTCAGTAAAATGTGGCATGTGTTTTTAATTAAATAAGTGTTAAGCATAATACCTTTAAAAAATTTCAGAATAAGGTTCCATTAAAATTTTACATTATAATAAGTCTTGTTGCAATATTTTAATTACATTTATAAAATGAAAGGCAAAAAAAATTTATTTATCAATTAATTGAGAAATATTATTTTTATTAATTTCATTCATTTACATACTATAAAATATATATCTTAATTTTTTGAAAATAATTGATTTTGCAGACTGTTGTAAATATTTATATTTGAATAGCTCTATTGATTAGGTGGGAAAAAGAATAATAATAAAAGAAATATTCTGTGACTTACGATTGAAATTTCAGCTCCTTTTTAAATGTAGGCTATAGGAAGATTTATTTAAAATGTACTAAGGAATCAGAATATTGAATACAATATGCCTTTCATTCAAACAAAACACTTATGTGCTTTTCATAATATGAAATCATAAATTTTATAATTCAAATATAATATATGTAATTTTAAATTTCTCTTAAATTATGTGTTTTTATATCAATTACTTAAATTAATCATAGATTCAATTCAACTTTTTAAATCACATACTACAGCGAAATTTTGTTCTTTTTTTAATTGTAGAAAAACATTGATACCTTTTAACCTCTACTAATAGCTGTTTGACTTAATAAAAAAGTACAACGATTGAAAGGGCTTGTTTTTTTAAAAAAATTATCTTTTGAAGTCTTGTTGAATTAATATCTAAATATTTAAATGCATTGTTGTGATTTTAGGAGAAAAGTTTTAATTAATATGATTTATTGCATATATGTTAAATTTTTTTTTTTTTGTTTATTTAAGATAAGTTTTCTTTTTTTAAATTTTTAGTGTTATTGAAATTATGAAATCGTTATCTTTACAGATTTATATATAATTTTTTTTCTCTTTTAGTTATGAAGACTGTGAATTTAAGAACCAGTGGATTTAAGTTTACATCAAAGTCGTCGTAGAGCAAGAAAGTCAATAAAATTTGAAGACTTAAAATTTAGTGACAAAGTGATGGTAAACTACAATCTTGAGGAACCTAAAGAAAGAGCGTTCTCGTATGATTGCTGCATAACTAAACTGAAAAAAGGCAGAAGTACAAAACAATTGATTGGTACCATATTTGTAGGGTATGCTTACATTAAATTTATATATAAATTTAATCAACTTTTAAAGTACAATTGAAATAATTTATAACTGCAATTGCATTCAGTTATGAAAAAAAATATGAATTATAGTTTATAGTAGTGGTCATTACTTTTTGTCTTTGGGTCTGCCCCTTTACTCCAGCAAGGAAAACAATTTTTTGCAATTGTCTCGATTATTATTTATCATTTCATAATTCTATTCACCTCGTAATTTCATTTAATAGCAAATTCATAATTTCAAAGATTTGTTCTATTTTAAAAGTACATATAAATTAAAACTTTTTATTCACATTCATATTATGTTTTACTGTAAATAATTAAATTTATTGAATTTACAATAACTAATGGTAAATAATTATTACTATAAACTAGCAATGAAATTGGCTGTCTTTTTTTAAAATTGTTTTGTTATCTAGATATTGTATAAAATAAACAGATTCTTGATATTTTAACATTGGTAATATTATAATATTACAATAATTGACTTATTTTCTAGAACTGAGTATAATTAAAGTTAATTTTGAAATATTAATAAAAATTTATTTTTGACTTGAGATTTCATAGTAATCAATTAAAAAGTCACATGAGTACATTGTTGTGAAAGTAGTTGCAAATTTTTAGATTTAAGTTTGGGATTTATTTACCAGTCTGAGAATTATTTGTAATTTGTTTGTATATTAAGCTGGAGTTTAACGAAATTTGTCTATATTATTTGTTTGTTAATTTTTTTATTTAATTAAGGAGATTTAATTTTTGTCTGTATGAAATATGTTTCTCTTTAACATTCAGTATTACTTTAAATTATTGTAGCCAATACTTTAATTTTAAGTAAATTAATTTATAATAATACAATATGAATTTTCATTTCTACATATTTTTTATTTGCAAAAGGATAATTTTTATTTCAGGAAATTATTTTCTTTAAGATGTAAAATGATAATGATGTTTATTTGTAAAGTAAATTATTAATGAGAGAAAAATAGATTTACTTTTGATTTTAAATTCCAAAATTTTTAAAGCTATTTTAAAAATTTGTCATCAAATTGATGATTAAGCAATTAAATTTTGTATTTTTCAAAAATTTATTTTAGATATTTAATAATTTCTTATAAGTATCTGCACTTCAAAATTATTTAAAATTCATTTTATTTAAATGAATAATTTTTAAAGCAGTTTTGTAATTTGTATAAAAATAAAATAAGATTTCATATCGTTAATTTCAAAATTTTATATTGTAGTCAAACTAATATTTCATTGAATAATTTGTTAATAAATTTATCATGTACATTTTTATTTAAATTATGGTTTTTCAAAATGTGTAATCTATTAACTTTATAAAGTATAATACATTATAATCAATTTTTATATAAAATCTTCAAATTTGTGATGTTTTGGCATTTTGACATAATACAATATTTACTTGGCTTATTTTCAAGAAATAAGTATAAATAAGAAATTAAGAACTATATAACTTTTATTAGCAAAGCTATATTTTATTTTAATTGTAATTTTTATGTTAAATAATTATTTAGGGCTGATTCAGAACTTGAAAATTGCAAAATAATATTTCTTAATGAAATCTTTGCAATTGAAAAAACTGTTACATTAATGGATCAAATTTCTGAGTCTAAGAACTCTCCAATTGCACCGAGTAAGAATATTATTTATAGTTTAAAAAAAATGCTTTTTTAATAATATTATTAAATATACCAATATGTTTTATAGGGAGTAAAATGCCTAACTGCGCTGATTGTAAAGATATACCAAATAAAAAATGTAAAATTTGTAGCTGCCATATTTGTGGTGGTAAAGATTCACCCGAAAAACAAATTTTGTGTGATGAATGTGATCTTCCATACCACTTATGGTGCTTAAAGCCACCTTCGATTGAAATACCTGAAGAAGACGACTGGTAATTACAAGAATTATATTTGGATAATTTTAACAATAATTATATATAGATTTAAAAATAGCAAATTATATATAGATTTAAAAGTAACAAATTATATATAGATTTAAAAATAACAAATTTTATAGATTATAAAATAAAATCTGTTTTTTTTTTTATTTTAGCAAATTTTTATAAAATATATTAACATAATAAAGTGATTCTTTATCATACATACATAGAACAAAGAACAGTCAATTATAAATAATGATTTTAAACTCATAATTAATTTTTTTAGCAATGGTAATTTAAAATCTTGAAATATACAATGTATAGTATTAATTAATGGAATAACGTACTAAGAATTATTCTCTTGTTGTATTGTATTTTTTTCTCTTAACAAAATTGGAAATTTGTTTAAAATGATGTTCATTATTATAAAGGCCTAATATACAAATATGCTGTGTACATATCATGCTGTGAGGAATTATATTTAATAATTATTAAGGTAAAATCAAATGCTTTACTGATATACATTGACAAATTAATTTATTCAAAAAAGTATTGCTCAATATAAGCAAATATATACTATACATATAATTAACCAGATATGACCTTATGTGTATTAAAGATAAAATTGTTTAATTTTTTCAAGCTTCAATTCAAAATAATCTTAAACTCTGTAATATGCATCACATTAATTTTTTTCTTATTATTATACTATGCTAATATATTAATTTCAAACATAAATAAAAAGCCATCTAAAGTTTTTGTAATGAATTATTATATATATATATATTATTCCTTACATTGCAAATCTATCAATCTCTTTTTTTTTTCTCTATACCTAATAAGAAATATTATGTTAAGTGGATTTATCAATTCATCTTGAATATAGTAAGGAAGGTGTAGAGGCAGTTTTCTATTTTTGATTATTTAATGCATGTTGTAATTGCTGGGCTAAAATGAGACTTAACAAATTTAAGTGTCTTTTGGAAAAAAGTTTGTCCAGGATGTTGTAAGCAGCACAACCATTCCAACATGTACACTATCAAAAGAAACCATTGTTTTGGCACGTGAAATTAGCAGAGTTGTTTTTAATAGCTTGTGGATGATGCCATATATAACTGTAGCATTCTTGAACTAACTTTAGATGTCTTTGTAAGAGCAGAAGGCAATAGTGATGTGGAAGGAATATCAGCCAAAATTAATTCAAAATGCTCTTTGCAATAATTTAAAAAATAACTTTTTTATTAATGACCTCAATTCTGAATGAATTTATAATTACAATGTGAGTTTCAGAAGTGTATGTCTGAATATTAGGAACTATTAAAAAATTAGTAGAATCATTTTCACTAAGTTTTATTGCATTATCAGAAAAAGTAATGTAATACAGAATGGGAATGAAATTTGTGAAAATCGATTTTCATTACCAAATAAATTTATTTTTGAGATTATCTTCTCATGATGAAAGTGATTGGGACTTGTTCCCAAATAGTGCAGAAAATTATCAGATGGTGATGATAATTAAAAAATGTAAAACTATATTGCTTTTTAGTGAATTGTTTGAGTGCAAGTTTATTTTAAATTTTTATACAAATTTATTTCAGATTTAAAAAAAAACTACTGAGCAAAATATATTTTTTATGATTTCTACAATTTTTTTTTACACAGTTTTAGGTTAATTTTAACTCGATTTAATTGCAATTTTGGAAAATTCTAATTAGGGAATTAGGGATCTATTCTTAATTTTACAAGGAAAACAAAATCCTTTTTCTATAGAATGCATCCACCTCTAAATAAAGTGACTTTTAATATTTATATAAAGACTATATATGTTTATACATTCTAATACTTATTATTTACATTCTATGTTGCATATCTATAATCATAATGTTAATTTTATTTTGTTTTTATCATAAAATAAGTGCGATTTTAAAAGAAAAAAAAAATCTCTTTAAGGTATTGCCCTGAATGTAAAAATGACGAAACTTAAGTTGTCCGTGCTGGTGAAAAATTAAAAGCAAGTAAGAAAAAAGCAAAAATGGCATCAGCTAACTCATCTGCAACTTGTGATTGGGGTAAAGGAATGGTATGTGTGGGCCAAACCAAGCAATGCACCATTGTTCCGCCTAATCATTTTGGACGCATTCCAGATGTAGAAGTCGGCGCTATGTGGAAATTTCGAGTTCAAGTATGTTTCATTTAAATGTTTCTTGATTGCTTATTTTTTAACATTTGTTGAAGCATTCATTGTGATAATTTTTAGAAAAATAGAGTACTAAAATTAACTATGCTTTAAAAAAATAATGAAATATATAAAAAGTACTGTATTTTTCTTTTCTTTCTTGAGCATTCAGTTTTAAAATCAATGAGGCATAGTATTGTATTATTATCGTATGAGACATAGTATTATATTATTATAGTATGAGGCATAGTATTGTATTATTTTAAATAATTTTGGAAGTAGTTTGCAGTTATTTAGCATCACTTTGATCTTGATTGAATTTCAGTTTGGTCTTGACATCAGTATCTTTCTTTAGGTTTCTGAAAGTGGTGTTCATCGACCTCATGTTGCTGGCATTCATGGTCGTGAAAATGATGGAGCCTATTCCATTGTATTATCTGGGGGATATAAAGATGATGTGGTATTGCAATGTTTTTATTACTTCATCTTATGTATTTTTCAGTGGATATAGGTAATCTAAATTCGTAACTAAAAAGCAAAAAAATGTTAGTAAATAAACTTTAATTTTTCTATAATATGTGGGGAAAAAAAAAAAAAAAAGGAAAACATACTAATACAATTAGGCAAATTGTTTGAAACTAAAGTATCATTGATATTGAGGAAAAATATTCTAAAATTTTATAAAGGTAAATTACATAGAAATACAGTTATTATAATGTAAATTACATAGAAATACAGTTATTATAATGGTAAATTGCACAGAAATACAGTTGACTTATTATTGTTAAACTGATGTTTTTTATAACAAAACATAGGAAAAAAAAGGGGATGCTAGTAAGGGGTAATTGTACTTTTTTTTTCATTTAAAGATTATTTTTTACTTTTCATTGCCTTATCAATAATAAATAAAAGAAGTGAAATGTTTTTATTGATATTTATCATTATATTTGTTTTATTTATTATTGATAAAAACAATTCACTCTTTTTATTTTTCAAAAATATCTTATGTCCCTTAAATTACAAAGTGAAATTAATCTTGCATGATGTAAATCTTTGCAGCATGTGAATTTTTAAAGTATATTAGATATTTGTTATTATGATATATATATTTTCTCTCTTGCATATTTATGTGTTATGTATTGTTTTGTAAACAATTATACTTTCAAAATATTTATTTCTGACCATCATGTTTATGTAGGATGAAGGAGAGGAATTCAAATATACTGGGAGTGGTGGAAGAGATTTATCAGGAAACAAACGATATGCAGAACAATCTTATGATCAAATTTTGAGTCGAATGACACAAGTAATACATTTGTTTTTTTCTTTAATATATACAAATTATTGGCTTTATATTAAAATAAAAATGTACTGAAATTTATTCTAGAGCATTAGCATCTAATAGTAATGTTGCTATAAATAAAAATGAAGCTGAAGCTAAAGATTGGAAAGCTGGAAAACCCGTGCGTGTGGTGCGGAATTGCAAGGGTAGGAAACATTCTGAATTTTGCCCAGAAGAAGGAAATCACTATGATGGAATATACAAAGTAATAATTAATATTTTAATATATTTATCTGTAAATATTTTTGATATCTAACTTTATGAAGTAAAATATGTATTTAAACTTAAAACATGAATTGATATCATTTTAAAATACAATGTATAATATGAAGATTTATTATTGGTCTATCGAGAGAAATTGTCAAAAGATTTTTTTTTTTAGTAATCAAGGCATTGTTTTTTAAAACTTATTAATTATTAGGTTGTGAAATATTGGCCAGAGAAAGGAAAGTCAGGATTCTTAGTATGGAGATATTTATTGAGGTGATGATCCAAGTCCTGCTCCATGGACCGAAGCTGGCAAAAAAAGAATAAAAGAATTAGGTTTAGCAATGCAAGTAAACTATTATACATTTATTTATTAATTTTAATGTAACTATCCTTAATTTTTTTATAAAATTCTTTTTATGTGCTATTAAAGCTGTTAAGAAATATAGTTCTGAAATAAATAAATAAAATGGAATTATCTTTTATTAATGAGAATCAATTTTTTTTTCTTTTAAAAGTTTCAATATAAATTTAGTGAAATTTTTTTTTTAAATTTCAAAAACAATTTTTACTTTATCTCTTTTTCTTTTATATATATATATAGCATGTTCTAAGTAAGCTCATATCTATTTTAACCATATAAATTTTTAATATTATCTGCAGCAAATTATATTTTAAAAGACTGGTATTTGAGATTATTTTTTTAATACCAAAGGTGGTTCCCAAATTTCTATTTTCTTCATTTTTAGATTGAGCAATTACTGAATATGTTTGTGAAAGTATGTTTAAAGGCCACAGAAAATTACATTGATACAATAGTATTGCTTTCACACTCTGGGGTTAACTGTTTGTTTTGAAAGGGTAAATCATCAAGACGAAAGGCCATTTTAGTGGTCTAAGTGGTGGAAAATTGGGAATTAAATTGAAAGGTCGAATATTTAAGTTATCTAAATGATGTACAAAAAAGGTTTGAAGAGAAATGAGCTGTTTCAAACTTAGGGACTGATTTCTATATCCAAGATAAATAGAAGAGAAGTGAAGAAAAATCAAAAGAAATATGTTTGAGAAAAAAGTGCTCTGTCAACCTAAGTTGCCCCTGGATCAGTGTAAGTTGACCGACTTTGTGTAAAATAGGCAGCGGCGTCCATTTTGGAAGACATATTGCGAAACGTAAAGCTAAATAGTACAAAGTACTTAAAAATTTTGAGGTTGCTATGTCTAGAAGAGATGAAAATAGGAGATGCGTATTCGAGTAGGCTTTGTATAGTGGAATTTACAATTTGAATGAGATGCCAAGACCTCAGGAATTAGCTGCTATTGCTTTGATTTCATTTAACTTTTTAGTGGTTTTCCTTCTTAGATAAAGAAAGTGTTATTTAAAAGTAAGGTTATGAGAGAAAATTATGCCAATACAGATATGCTGTTTCCATGGAATATTGTTGCGGCGAATCTGCAAGTGTTGAATTGCAATTTGTTTCTTGTTTGAAAAATTTACTGCATCACATTTCTCAGTTTGAAGTGTGAATTTGCATGTTTCACACCATTGAGTTATTTTATGAAGAGTTATTTAAAGATTGAAGAGAACTTTGTCAGGATTTTTATCACAGCTGAATAAAAATATATCTTCTGCATATAATAAGCACTCTGCATGAGCTGCTGGGATGATATAAAAAAAATCCATTTAGTACACTGCTCTGTTGAACTCTTTATGTGAAAAATAATTTTATTGAAACAGAGTTTCTGCACTCTACATAAAAATTCTTTGCATATGAATATTTGTGTGTTAAAATTTACAAATTAAAATATGCTTAAATATCAACAAATTTTAGGTTATTCATTTATATTTTTGGAAGCAGTTGTGTGCATGGAATTTTCTTGTGTCATAATTTTTTATTATTTCTGTAAATTATATATCTATGCATAAAATAAACATAATTCAGTGATTATTTTTACTTTTCATTTATAGTATCCTGAAGGTTATTTGGAATCCTTAGAAGAAAAACAGAACGCTGCTTCTGAGAATGGCAGTGAAAATAAACGTAAAAATGGTATGTTTAGATTATTTTATTTTCAAGTGATTATTTTTTATCTTTGATATTTGCTAAAATTATTTAACTCTGATATATCTAAGATTTTTAATTTCAAAAAGGATTTTATTATTAATCATTTGATTTCAGATGATAGTTCTGAATCAAAGAAAAGAAGAAAAATTGCTTACACATTATCTTCGGAAATTGTACACTTAATACAGCTGGATATAGTCAATAAAAAATTTGCGGAGGAATGTTTAGAAGTTGTATCTATCTGTAATGGTCAACAAGTAAGTATTGTAATTCTATTTTCATACCATTTTTCATTTAACTATATCTTGCACGTTATTCAAGTAGACATTTTTAAACAGTTAAGTATGAATAACTTTTGGTCATAAATCTGCAAAATTTATGTTAAAATAAATAATAATTTATAAATTTTTTTATTTATTTGTACTGGGATTCTCATTTTGTGCTTAATCCTGTATTAAGAAAAAATATTTATATTTTCATTAAAAAAAAATTTAGAAACTGTACATTGATGGTCAAAGCTGCCAATGTTTGTGATGAATTCGTATTTATCTGTTTAAAAAAATAAGGTTTAGAAAGTAACGTTGTTACAAATGTTTAGATTTCAGTTATTTGATTCATTTAACATACATGATAGTTTTACTGAATTATATTTTTTATTTAATTTTTTTCTCTATTGTTATATAACAATTATTGGTAACTTATAAAATATAGTATCAAAGAGTTAAAAAAAAAAAAAAATTTACTTTGCATTTTATATCTTTTTTGCTCCTAATGCATTGAATTTATTGTAATATTTCTAAAATTTCAAAAATTGTAGTTGTTTAAAATTTTCAATTTTCTTTACATTGAGCTCAGTGACAGATAGCTGTAAAGGAATGGCCTTTTCCTCTTCCCTTGGATTTTTCATCAAACAGAATTATTTCATTCTTAAAGGATTTTAATAAATGCAAATAGAATGACATTTTAAAATGCAAGGCACAAACATTTTTTAAAAATAAAACTATGGAATGGAATTAATAAGATGTTGCTGAGTTTAAAGTCAAGGTTTTTAAAGTGTTATGAGTCAAAAACTTATCAGTATTAAAGTATTTTCAAGATGAGTGTAATTGAAGTAGAATTCTTCTAATAATGAAATTTAGGGAATATTTCAGCTTATTTTCTCATATTGTAAAGGATTTTTATTCTTGTTTATTTAGATTTCTCATCTTTAGTATTTTCTTATTGAGAATTCTTTCAATTAAGAATACTTTTTTTTATTGTACAGTTTTACTCTTGTAAACAGAAATTCTTAAAAGTAATTGTAAAAAGTAAAAGTAAAAGTAGTTCTTTAATTGTAAAAGAATTCTTGTTTGATTAATGACTGGATTTAATAGGTTTGCACTTCAATAAATATTTCTTACACACATTTTTAAAATTTTTTTTATGGCACCACCTTTTCTTATTTATATAAAATATGTTACATTTTTTATTTATTTATTTTTATCTTTATTATTATTGTTATTATTTATTTATTTATTTATTTTTTTTGTTAACTATCAATCTCATCTATAACAATTTTAGGAATTCTTGAAGAAAGTTGTAAATACTTTTTCATATATTTGCTGTCAAGAAGTTGTTTTTATTCCAATTACAACTATATGCTACCATAACATATGTAAAGTAAGTTGATAATTATTCTTTTACAATCATTTAAATTGTATTTTGCATCGTGAGATGTCTGTGTATTAATTGGACTTAATATTTTATATTAAATTATAATGTTAATGTTTTATGAATCTATGATATTAATAAGATTTTAAGTGAGTATTTTTTATATATCATGTTTTTTCATATTTGATGTGAAAGTGTATAGTAAGAAAATATCAAAATTTCTTACTGATTAAATACATTTTGGAATCAGATATTGATTGATCAAAGAATATATCAAATATGCTTTGCAAATAATATTTAAAAATTATCTGATTATTTTGAAATCAAATGAAATTTGCTTATTAGTATTTTTTAATATTCATAAAATTGTCTAGAATAACTGAATGAAGATGCATATTTATAAACTTTAACATAATGATAGTCATTTTTTTTATGTATTAGATGAGCCATCTTTTCTTAACCAAACAAAAGTTTTAAAACTCTGTATAAAATATGTAAATAATTTTGTGGATATTTACATACTGATGTCATCTCAATTGATCCTTCGTACATAACCTCAGATAATATTAATATCATCGATTGATCGCTCGCTTTTCGGCCAAACAAAATTTTTTACAGCACACATTTTCTGTCCAAAACAAAACTTAGTTGACATTTGCCAATTGCATGCAGTTAATAATAGATGTCATTTTAAATTTGTAATAAAGCACTAGAATAAAAAAATTAATCTAAAATTATTGTGGAAGATATTTTTCAAATATTATTTTGGTTATCAATTTCATTAAATCGCTATCACCATAAAATTTAATTCATTTTTAGCATTTAAATGATTAATATTTGAAATTATGGTAGTTAAATTTATGGTCTTTTAGCTTTAATGATCTTCCTTATTTAATTTTGTTTTGTTTTTATATAATTGAAAGACTTTTAAAAATTATTTCTTTAAAAAATCAAATAATAAAATATTTTGTTTGGTACAGTCGTTATAAGCACATGGAATAATATTTTAAGAATGGTTGAAAGTTATATTGAATACCTCTTTTTTTTCTTAATAACATTTCCTATCATAATCGTGATTTTTCACATGATTTGTTTTAAATTAATGCACTTCAAAATTTGCAATTTACCATTTTTATGTAAAATATTTATATATGTTTAACAAGTTGGCATTTTATTTACAAGAATTTCCCTATCAAAAAAAATTTTTTTTTTTTTAAATCTTTTGCATTTTGGAGCATGGAAATTTAAATCCAATATTCTTTTAATTTACTATAATTTTTATTCATTAAAATTAAAAATGAATAATTTCAAGCTTCAAGGTGTCTTATTTCCAACGTCTTCATTGCCCATCAAGTTATGCGTATTGTTTCAGAGAGAAAGGTTTCTCGTTTCCCTGGTTTTTTTTTCATGTTCAC
>BPLQ01013578.1:0-43652 GCA_021605075.1 Caerostris darwini | reverse complement strand
CATTTCAATGGAGGTTAGTCTAATGATGAACGTTGAAGTCAGTGTTTTTAAAAGAATAAAATCTATAATAATTGGGACATTATCTTACATTGTATTGAATAGCTGGATAGATGTTTTCCTAGGACTTCTTCTGAAAAAGAAAATTATTTTCCTTAACCTCTCCATGAATGTTATTATTTTTTTCATAAATAATAGCATTGATATTCTAATATGAAGATACGAACCTTTAATGAAATTATTAAGAACTTTGATGGCCAACATGCTTATGGGGCATGTATTTCATACATTAAAAAAATATTTGTTAATTAGATTCTTTACAGGTACAATTCCAAACAACAGCATATAAAATTTTATCATCCAAAAAGTATTATTACTATCTATTGTTTCATAATCAACAATGATATTGTGTTGCATTTCGTGTAAAATACCAAAGGTTCAACGGTTTAAACTGGTGAATTAAGATACAGTCATTAATTTACAAAACATTAGACTTATTGGAGATTATGACAGATAATATTTCATCGAACTGCCTGGTTAGAATTTTCAAATGCTTTCCAAAATAATGCAATTTTGCCCCTCAAAGTTTACATGGAAGGCATTATTTTTCTCCTTGTCTTTCTTGGAACAAGTGTTTCTCAATACGCTGGCATCAATTGGTGAAAAAAATGCATGGTTCCAAAGATCAGCATGACGAATGTAAGCAAAAAAAAAAATGTTTCATAATCTGACAGAAAGTATTTTATTTAATTAGAACCATTGAAGTACTTAACTAATCTCATTAACTGGGAGTCCCAAAAATTTGTTCTCTTTCCTATTTATGAAGAATCCCTAAGTAACAATCTGCATCAACAAACCCATGCCATGCGTAGTCTAAAATTATCGTCTTGAGAATTTTGAGAAAATACGTTTAAAGAGTCTTCTCCTCTTCTAAGATAAATGAAGTTCCGGTGGTGTAGGTCAACCGAAAGAAAAGCAGAAACTTTTTTTTTCAGTAGATTGTATGCCTTTCAGCAAGTGTGTGTATGTGTGGCACTTCGCGCCAAAGTTAGACCAGAAAAAAAAAAAAAAAAAAAAGAACAAGTATTGTACTTTGTAAAGTAGCTTCTAAAAAAGAAAAAGAGTTTTTCTTTCGAGAAAAAGGGCAGTAGGTTTGAATGAGTGGCGAAAAGTAATTGTTAAGTTGACAGTTTGCGCGGGAAGTGGTCTTGTTGATTTGATTAAGTAGAGCTGTTGAGTTCGATCTCTCGTGTTTGTGTGTGTAAAACAATAAAAAAAAAATGTTCCTAAACTATTTTTTTTGCCTTACTTTCTTTTATAAAAGCAAGTTTGTCGAAGGTATAAACGTCCCTTAAATTCTTGTGTGTCTAAAAAAAAGGAAGTATTTTTTGCTGCTTGAGAATGTAACAGGGATAAACAGTTTGGCACACAAACAAGCCTATTTATATATTTAGAGAGAATTTTTATTTGACTATGTTTAAAGAATGTGAATACATTGGAATTATATAATAAGGAAATAATAAATTTAAAATATCTAAATCGAATAAAATGTTCTGTCGTGAGGAAAATACAATTAAATAGTTGCTAACTCATTTATTCAACTCTTAGAAGGTGATTGAATTAAATACATATTTTTACTGTGAAACAAATCCATTTTCTTAAGATCATGCGCATTTTCTTAAGTCAGTAAACAATTTCATGATGTATACAAGTATCGTATTATTATACTGAATTATACATTACATGATGGATTAAAAAGTAATATAAGTAATATAATGAATAAATAATAGTGAACACTTTTTTTCTTGATGGAATTCCTATAGGAAATGAAAATAATATGTTTAAAATAATAGTAGCTTCCGACACACATATAAGATAATGAACTTGAAAAATATTTTTTTAAAGAGTGAAATGTTTTTTATACATGCTGTTAATGATTACACATATAATATTTAATGATAGTTGGTGATCTTAAAAACGAGAGGTTTTACAGCGGATGGTAAATTTTGTATATAAAAAGCTACTATATCTTAGATGAAAATATTTAAAGGCGTTATTTCAAGTGTAATAAATATAAAAATTATTGTATAGCTTTCAGAAAAAACACCCTGTAAAATACTGTTTCTAATAAGAAATATTTTATTTAATTCCTTCTCTTACAGGTTTTTATGGAAATATTCATAAATTGTTTGCTTTTATAAAATATTTTCATAAAATATTTGATTTTTAAAAGATTTTCATAAATTTTGCACAATAAATAAGAACTGTATGCTATCCAAAAGAAGAATTTTGAATATAATCATAACAACATCCTGTAGTTATAATAGTCATAAAAATTTTTATTATTTACTAAGTATTATTTCATATATTTGAAATAGCATACTTCCATTTAATATATTAACGAAATATTTTTTACATTATTTTACAAAACTTCTAATTTAAATGATAATTACCAACAACATTGAACAAACTAATAAATGGAAAGCTAATAACTCTAATTACAAAACTAATTATAATTCTAAGCATAAAAATTAATTCTAACTATAAATACAGTACTAAAATTGCATACAAACTGCCAATTCCAAATATACAATTTCAGAAATATTTAAATATTTCCTGCCCTGAATAGACATAACTGAGATCATAAAGAACTTTCTAACTCAAAAAAGTATCACCACAGTATACATTTTAATCAAGCCACTTCATTCCCGTGGCAACAGTGGTGTGAAAGGTAAACTCGCATACCTCAGACCCAACCAGTTGTTGAGCTGGGATAATTAAACGGACCTTTGGATTTGTGGCTTCCAGATTAATCAATGGCTTGCGGATCATTAATACATTATCCTGCGCAAGATAACTGTCATTAGTAAGCGCTAAGTAATCATTCGAGGACAATTCTCCTTGGAGTTTTGCCCGAATGGATTTGCGGTTAATAATCACAACTGACAAAAGATTTCTTGAGAATGGAGATTTAAAATATGCTTTAAATTTTTGAATTGGCAAGTGATATGATATTCATTTAGTAATGGGAGTGATTTTTTAAATAAATCATAAAACAATTAGTTCTTTCTTTATTAAATACTAGCAACAAAATAGTTTATGATTAAAGAGTAAAATTGCTATTGCGATAAAATGATGCATTCTTTTCTACAAAGAGAGGAGATACTATGCTGCAGAATGATATTCCTTTCGTAGAATGCAATATGTATAAAATAGAATAGAAATGTATAAAATTTGACTTTTAAATAAAGGAAAATTAATTTGTTTTATATTCTGTGCAATTAAATTTCTTTTGTACATAAAGAATGAATAGGAAATTTGGTTTTTTTCTGCGTTTCCATTCTTTTTCCTTTTATTATTTTGCATGGCTTTGAATTCATTATTAAAAGTTAATTAACTTCTTTTATTTTTAACACTATTAAAGTGTAACAAGGAAATTATAGGAAAATTTATTTAGATTTAACGCAGAAGATCGATAAGTTATTTGTTTGTTACTTCATTAGCTTATGTAAATTTTAGTTGTGTAGTAGAATCTCAATAAAATTGTATTATTCATAACACAATGTTACGTTAACCTGAATTAAAATCTACTTTACAGCATTTAAAAAATTAATGTATTTTATATTTAACAGATTTCTTTATGTAATTCCTATTCTATTTAACAGATTTTCTAATAATAATTCCTATTACTTCAAGAAGTTGCTTAACGTAGTTCAATATTGTACTATAATAACTGATCTGATATGTATTTTTAATTAGATGTGTATAATTTTATAATTTATTTTCTACAAAGAAAAGAAATACCATGCTCTAGTATACTATTTCTTTGTATAATGCAATATGCATAAAATAACATAGAAATATATAAAAAGTGACTTTTAAATAAAGAAAAATTAATTTATTTTATATTTTGCACTATTAAATTTCCTTTTGTATATAAAGGATGAAAAGGAAATTTAGTTTTTTCTGTGTTTTCATTTCTTTCCTGTTGCTGTTTAGTACAATTTTATATTCATTTTTAAAAGTTAATTAAAAGGAATTAATTTCTCTCTATTATTTTAACACTATTTAAACGTAATACGAAAATTCCAAGAAAATCTATTTCGATCAAATACAGAAGATCGTTAAATTATTTGTTTGTTTCTTTATTAATTTATGTAAATTTTAGTAGAATTTCAATAGGATTGAATCGTTCATAACATAATTTTATGTTAACAATTAAAATACTATTGTATAACATATAAAAAAATTATTGTCTTTTTCTATTTAACAGATTTTAAATTAGTAATTATCTAGCAGTAATTCCTAGTAATTATCTAGCAATAATTCCTATTACACAAAGAATTTTCTTAACGTAGTTTCAATATTGCACCGTGATAACTGATCTGATATGTATTATTTTTAATTGGATCTGATATGTATTATTTTTAATTGGATCTGATATGTATAATTTTATAATTTATTTTCTACAAAGAAAGGAAATACTATGTTGTAGTGTGCTATTCCTTTGTATAATGCAATATGCGTTAAAATGGAAGTGTATACAAAAGAGACTTTTTAAATAAAGTGAAATTAATTTGTTTTATATTCTGTACAATTAAATTCCCCTTTGTATTTTCAAATGATGAAAAGGGAAATTTAGCTATATTGTGTTTTCTTTCCTTTCCCTCTTACTGTTTTTGTACGATTTTGCATTCATTATTAAAAGTTAATTAAAAAGAATTAACTTATCTTTATTATTTTTAACACTATTCAAATGTAACAAAAATTAGAAAGTTTGTTCACTAATTTTTGTAAATTTTTGTTTAACTTTATGTAATTTTTTTTATGTAAATTTTAATTTTGTAGTAGAATCTCTATAGAATTGGATTGTTCGTAACACAATTTTATGTTAATATGAATTAAAATCTACTGTATAACGTATACAAAATTAATTAATTAATGAATAATTTGATTAAAAATTTAAAAATTAATTAAACCAATATTATTAATAATTAAAATGAATGAATTAATTAATTAGATTAAGAATTAATTTTAAATTAATTATAAATAATTAATTCATTTTCTATTTAACAGATTTTCTATATATGGTAATTATCTAGCAATAATTCCCATTACTTCAAGGATTTTCTTACAGTTTTAATTTTGTACTGAATTAACTCATCTGTTATGTATTATTTCTAATGTATTTGATTCTGTAATAAAACAGGTTTTTGACTGATACTAAAAATTAAGTTTTAAACAACCTTGAAAAAATTTCTATGGTCTGTATTATTTTTATCACAATTAGCACGCTTTTGCTATAATACATGATTCTGATAACATAAAAAAGCATTTCCTAATATGTATTATTCTCTAACATCCTTGTAGTATGAAACGAACCTACCGCGGTATATAAAGACTCACTGTAAGTCCAACAAAAGATTTTGCAAATACCAATCTATTACCGTAACTCTATATGATCCATTTCTTTTCCATCTGCCGCTAGCTCATCTCACGACCCCACTTTACATAACGAAACACACTTGTCATTCGTAATAAAAGAAGAAGAATTGCTACGCCGTCGCTGACTGTTCACCATCATAGGGTCCGTGACAACGTTCAGCCCATCCACGAGGCACAGAACAAGATGTCCCATTAAGCTCTTAGCGGGACAAGACAAATGTCCCGTCCCTCTAGAGCAGCGTTTCATCTCGCACGCATCTCTATATTTCCACCCGAGACTAACTGGAACATACAGGAATTCTTGGGCTAATCTAGTGTGCCCCCGGATTATGTCCGCGGGTGATGACCATCGAAGGGCGGGGGAGGGATTGAGATATGGAGTCGTTTGCGATGGAAGCACTGTTAATGGGGTAAAGGGGGTGGATCTGATGGAGATTCCAGGTTTTTCGTTGTGTGTTTTCTGAAATGTGAAAATATTTAGCGACCTATCATGTTATTACAGGACATTTTTGTATGACAAAGTGATAGTTTTTAATCAGTATCAAATTATAATTCATTTTGGTAAGATCTGCTCTCAAAAAATTAAATATTGAATTTAAAATTTCGAAATGGGTAAGAAAGGATAATTAAATTATAGGCAAGCACTATCTACTACTATGTATTTAATTATAAGAGCCCAAGCACTATCTATTATTACAGGAGGACATTTTTGTATGACAAAGTGATTTCTTTAATCAGTATCAAAATAAAATTCATTTTGGTTAATTCACTGTTAATGCACATAAAGGGTAAAAGATCTGATGGAGATTCCTATTTTTTGGTTTTATTTCGTTATGTATGTTTTCTGAAATGTGAAAATATTTAGCGACCTATTATATTATTACAGAGCACTTTTGTATGACAAAGTAATTGTCTTTAATCAATATCAAAATATAATTCATTTTGGTAAGTACTACTATCAAAAAAAAATTAAATATTGAAATTAAAACTTCGAAAATTTTAAGAAAAATAATTTAAATATAGGTTAGCACTATCTGAAGTTGTGATACTGACAAAACAGTTCTATTATATAAAAAAAATGTCTCAAATATTGAGTTATATGTAAGAAAGATCTGAAAATCTCTACTATTCATGCCTGGAAATGCCGATAACTCCATTTATTAGTAAACATAAAATACGGATTCTTAACTGATACTAAAAACAACAATAAAATATTACAAGGTCCTTTCTTTAAAATTGCGATAGCAATTATTATTTAACACATTGAAGAACTTTATAAATAAATTTATATAAAGTAGGAGATAATTTCCTGATATAGAAAATCTGTTACAGGAACCTATACATTCATTTTTATTTGCTTCACAACAAATAAATAATAAAACAATTTATTCAAGAATAATTTTAAAAACAATGAAAAACTTAAATTCACTAAGAATTTTGATTTCCATACGCAAACTTGTTGTTTTCATTGAACACAAATAATAATGAAAGATTATGGCTTTTATGCATTTTTATAATGGCACAGATTGTAACAGGATTATTCAAGCAATCCATAACCTCAGACTATTCATGAAGCAGCAGATAGTTACTGTATTGCAAGACCATTGAATAGTTCTAGTGACACTAGAATTAGTCTATTAGTAGTGATTAAGTGAAGTGCACTAGTGATGAGTGAAAAAGGTTCAATAGGGTACTACTACTGGTTTATTAGGTTCAATAGCGATATCTAGTGTTAGTAATGTAATAGTGATAGACACAGCTAATCGAGAATCATAAATAAATCAAAAGTCAGACTATGTACAACAGATAATGTACTTAAGGTATGTCATTTTGATTTATTATTTATATAATGAATATATTTATAAGAAGAATGGCAAATAAAAGATTTGATCCTATGTTATATTCCACCTTCGTATCCGCAACGCTTTTTATGAAAGCATGAAATTAAAAAAATAATTCTTTAAATAGAATTACAAAATACGGTGCTTTGCTTTATAAGTAATTTTTGTTCTTACTAAAAAAATACGAATTCTTGTTTTTATTGAAAGAATAAAAATCGTTTTTCCTATTAAGAACATAAATTTTGGTCTCTATTACAAAGATTGCAAATTCTTGTTTCTATTTGAAAGATTACAAATCCTTGTTCCTATTAAAAATATCAATGTAACAAACTTCTTCAAGTAATGATCCCTTTCCTCTATATATTTCATCAAGCAAAATTTCATTAAAAACGTTGTAAAATTTAATATTTCATGTATATATTTCAGTTCTTATGCAACTTAGAAATTTAAAATGTGTCTGACAAAATTAGTTATAAAAATGTTCATCTATTTTATATTTTTATATTACTATTTAATATTTCCCTATTCGTTTTTTTTCAATAAAATGATAGAAAAGAGATAGATATTTCAATATTTAAACTTCAATAATGAAGTAAAGACATATAGAGACAGGAAGATAATGAAGTAATTGACTCATGGCCTTCTAGTGATACTAATACGTTAATGCTAAAGTAAGATAAAATATAAGTTAAGACATAAACTAGCTAATTAACAAGAAACGTTTAATTTCCCAGGTGACTATCTACAGTTATTGCTTTGAAAAAAAACTCAATTGAAATTGTGACAAAATCATCAGTCTATCATTTCCGGGTGTTCTATATACGAAATCTTCGTACATTTATTAAGAATAGTAAGTTCATATCATGAATTAAGAACTATCTTATTTTATGTAAAGGGATTACTCACCCAGTGGTAATTAGTGCTAAATACAATGCAAATAATGATGGTAGCGCGTGATAACAGTTGTTTGAAAAATGTGGATAATCAGTGATTATGTCTGATGTTACAATTCTCTTATTTCACATTTGAATTAACTTATTTGAATTTCAACTGTTTTGTCCAATGTAAAACATCTTTTCAGTGTCTCCAACAGCCACATGGAAGACTACCGGTGATTTTTAGACAGGATATGCTTCCTTTTTACATTGGTAGGGTTGTACGCCTTACGCCCAACAGTCATATTAGAACGGAATGGATTCCGAACCACTACAAGCGTCCATAGTACCGCCGGGACTCAAACACGAAGCCCCTGTAACATCGAGCTCCAGAGATCTAGTCTTGCCCATCAGGCCAGCATCATCAATATATCAATATATAATAATCAATATATTTCTTTAATGGCAGTACTATCCCTAATAGACACTCTAAAAGGTATTATTTCTACCTACACTATTCTAGAATACACTATTTGCAATTTGAAGTACTGTATAGCATCAAAAGGATGTCAACTTTGTGGATAGCATTAAATAGGGAATATCATGACAAGTGCTTAAGCATTTGGAAAGAATTTCTTATAAAATATCCAATAAATTTTTCAAAATTTTTTTTTTCAAAATGGTGTACTCAATATGTACTTGAAATGTTCTCAACCCTTCACAAAAAGATTAGAAGAGTAAGAAGTTTCTAACGTGTGAGAAGAGATTCACAAAAGAAATCCATAAAGAAAATGTATTTGTACCGAATGAAAAAGAATAATGCACAAAGATGCAAAAAATAAGAAATTGCGTGGTGTTAGATGCATTGATCCAATAAAGGAAGGGTTTATTTACCCTTTTATATTTTTTTCCCAATACTTGAAGCCTAGGAAAATTTCAGTTATGCTATTGTTTTTTAAGGACATAAATACCATCACAAGATTGGAAATAAAATGTAGACTTAAAATCGAACATTAATTTCCTCAATTTGAATTAAATAAAAGGACAGTAAAAGTTTTATTATTTGAAAAAGTTTTATTATTTGAAAAAAAATAATAAATACTAATTTTTTTTTTGTGTTAATTGATATCATGTTGCCTATTATTTATGCCCACCACACATTAATCACCAATGGAACATCACGATGAGAATATTACTAGGATTAACTGCCTCGTATTTATGTGTTGATGGGAAAATATTGGAAGATTCACCAGACAGCCAGACTGTCGATGCTAGATACTCTACACACGTTGCTACAATTAGAATTGTGTGACCCTGAGTCTAAAAGCAATGCCTGCCAGCGAATTCGAATCTAAGTCTTACTGCATGTTACTTTATAACTTGACTTGAGAATATCTTGACCTGGTGCTCTTGAGATGTATATGCTCGCTGATGCTGCTTTATCTCAATTTATACAAATGCTGTTGAAAATATTACAGATAACAGCATTTGACGAAAATGAAAATAAAACCTTTATACAGGAACTATTTTAAAACGAGATTCTTGTTTTCATTGCAAATGGCGGATTACAAATTCCATTTTAAAAGAAAAGAATCGAAGAACGTTGCTCGTACTTTCTAGCAACCAAAAGAAAATAAATAAGAATAAATTTGAAAAACTAAAGAAATGGATAAAACTTCAGATCAAATAAACCATAATATTTTAACAGCTGAACGATGATTAGAAAATATGAAGTACAACCGGTACTTGAAATGAAAAGTGAATAAGAAATAATAATCCCAGAAAAAAAAGTGGGGTACCCTATATTTTGCAGCGTTATGAGATTTTTCATATATAACTCTAGCATATATTTCATATTTCATTCTATCATATATTTTATATCATTAATATAATATATAATTTTGAAATATCATTGCTGTCTTCTTATAACAGCATTCTTTGGTATATCAAAGATCAAGAGTAGAAAGAACTTTATGTATCCCAAATCTCATTGTAGTTTGTTTCTTGGTTCTACATATTTCAAGATTGGAAACAAAATACGTTCAACTGTTTCCCGAGTTTTGCAGATAGGGCATAACGGATATGCATTCAGGCCAAATCTATGGAGTTTAGAATTACGATATGTCTTTGTGCGAAACCTGGATAGAAGAATATTGTTGTAACTGGTAATTATCCTGTTGTGTGAGGGTAAGGGGTATTTCCTTTATTTTTTGTATGAATCCAGGAATGGTAGATAACCCATCCCGGTCACACGGTCAGGTCCAAAAGAACCGGTCGGTTTGGTGGGATCCATCCCTTGTTTGGAGTTTTTGCGGGCAGAAAGGAAGACCCGTTGAAAGCAGAGCGAACGATATACGATAGTGCGTGAGCCTGGTGCACAATTTTTGCTGCGAGAATGGCTCGAGGGATAATTTGTAATGAAGAGTTATGCCCATCTTTGGAATTGTCGGTGAGCATTTTTTCTTGGTAAAAAGGATATGAGGCTACTGGTACCCCACTGCCCACACACTCAAAGGAATATTTTCGATTGAGGTATGCGTGCGAAATATAATGAATACTTCTCTGTAAACATTTCTCTGTAAACATTCTCTATGAAACTTTTTTTATTTTATTTATTCTGCCAAATATTAAAAATCCTAAATTTTATTGTAATAGTATTTATTCGTATTCATTAAAGGGTAAAAGTAAATTAGTTGTTTGTCCTAGTATTTATTTTAATTGCTTTTTATTAATGTTAATTCATTTGGCCGTCCTACGAGTATACGTAGACCAACGGCCCCATTTCTATGTCGGTATATTAACAAATATCTTATTTTCGATAATTAGGAAGAATTCTATGAGAAGGTTGAATTCCAGAGCATATTTTCTGCCTATCATGAGTTGTGAAAATCAATATTAATTTACGTATATGTAAACTTAATTAATATGCATGTATTTCATGTATTTCATGTGATAGTACAGTAGATATACGATGTGTACAAGAATGTATTAGAAATGCATAGGAAAGCATAACAATTTATTTTTGCTTATTTGAGAGGGGAAATCTATATTAATGTATGTACATACCGGTTTCACTCATATGCCTTATGTTTCTAATGTGTTTTATGTATTTTTTCAATAGGTGTACGATTATACAAGTATATGATAGAGATAATTCGCCATAGAAATCCATGAATGTTTATTTATCAATTTTTGAATTTGCAATCTAAGTGTGTTGTTAACTCATTTGGATTTACTTCTCTCGATAATATTAGCCAATTGGCATTACAAATAATAAATTTTATTTAGATATGTATAAACTAATATTATTCATAACCGTAGTTGATATAGATCAATAAACTATACTTACGTTCATATTTTGTTTCACAACTTTTTTTTAACATTTCATGTATTTATTTGGTATATATAAGAAATATGAATATATATTTTATTTTTTCACAAGATAAAGACTTAAAAGTTCGTATACAATCGTCGAGTCGAGTTTGACTCGATTTATTCTTTACTTGGTATAGAAATAAATTGAGAGGAAATAAAGCAGCAGAACAGCAGATGCAGTTTATTCAAAATTGCAATAGAACGAAATTTTAAATGGATTGATTTATCACATTTGTCCCCACTCACTTGAAATGAATGTAAGAGAGGATTTTTTAATCATAAATAAATAATAAAAATATAAACAAGTAATTGCCAATTACAAAAGATTTTATCTGTTATATTCCATTATGTCTTCTGTTTAGAATTTTGAGACATTTGCTTTTCACTACCAAATCCATTAAATCTATCAACACTTTAAAAACCTTTCTTAGAAAACATCTCCCTGGATGTCACTTTTTATAAACTGGAGTAAAAGAGTAATACCTATCGAGAGAATATTTAAGTGAATCCATTTCGTTAACATGCCGTACGGAAGGCGTTCCATCAAAATTTACACCGAATCTACTCGGTTTTACAAAGCGAAGATAGCAACACAAGCAAGCAGCTGGAATCAAAGTCTGGTTGATGTGGAACTGAGATTATAGAGCTGATTATATTATATGAACACGGGGAGTTGAACAAATTGTTTTTGTATTTGCATAGTTCATATTTTATATAGATATTAATAGAATGGATTCACTCATTAATGCTTTTATCCATGAACCCACTTTATTGAATTACTGTCGAACCAATGTTATTACTATTGTTAAATACTAATTTTATAACAGAAGAGTCATTATTGCCTGGCCTCATCAAAATTTGAAACGAACAACTAATGCAATGACATTTTGAATGTTTGCATCTTTTACCACCAATTCCAACCTTACAGAAGGACTTTGAATTTCCTATAGATGTAGGAAGGAGGGAAGATGCAGCCAGTACATGCCCATATATGTCTATTATATCCTGCACACGATTTGTAACAACCAATAGGGCTAACCAATACAATCAGTTTGTTGTATGCCAAACTAGTACAACTAATAACCAAAACATGGGAATTTCAATGGTGCTTATCTAAATAGACGTATCTTGCTCTGTTTTGAAGTTCAAACAGCAAGGAACTTGATAAAAAAGTAATTTATGAACATTTCATATTTTATGTCATATAAAATTTCGAAAAATATCATAGTTTTGTACAACAAAGAATCCTCAGCTATAATAAATTATGATATACTGAAACGGAACCCAAAGAAATTAATTAACCTTTCTTCCACAGCCCAATACACCTATAGCAATATCACTCCTTCTTTCTTATAACTAGTTTCCACCCTTCCCACTTCCTTTGAAAGTTCCCCGAGGAAGAAAGAGTTCTGTATCCAGCCACTTGGATTCCCATCAGGAAATGAAGACTCTGCAAAGTTTGCGCAAACACTTGATGCGAATGTTTCCGTAGACAAAGCTAACATTTTATTGATTCGGCGTAAACTGATAGCGAATCCTAATTCAAACACTAGAGCCCGGGTAATTGCTCGGACAACAACATCTCATGGGAAAAAGTCGCGCT
This sequence comes from Caerostris darwini, assembly GCA_021605075.1. NCBI lineage: Eukaryota > Metazoa > Arthropoda > Arachnida > Araneae > Araneidae > Caerostris > Caerostris darwini. The sequence continues at coordinate 30,516 of BPLQ01013578.1, read as the reverse complement.
CATATACAATTATAAGAGAGATCGATGGCTTTGGACCATCAACCTTCTTCTTCAAGAACAAGGAAGATATATTTCCAGAATCCTCCTTGCTGGTGTGCTACCGGAAGGATAGTGTCCAGAATATTCTTAGAGGAAAACATATCAATGGGTGGCTGGTGGTTGAAGTGAACTGTTGTCTTTCCTATAGAATTGCTTAAAGTGAGAAATGATTCATACTTTTATAATTAAAAAAAGAAAATTTGATTGGTGTAGCCATAAAGAAAACAAAATAATAAGAGAATTCTGATAATATTACTATATACAATGCAATATTATAAAATAGAATTCATATATTTGTAAATAATAGAACTGATAAAACTGATTGAAAAACCAACGATTAATGAAATTAAATCTATTTCTCCTTATCAAAGTTCTTATGTTCTATTAATATACCAGATATGAAACTAGTATATGGAATAAGGCTTTCTATAGAGGACAGTGTCTGCATTTAGGGGGAAGGTGGGGGGGGGTGATAGCCGAGTGACTAGAGCTCTGGCGCTCGGAGCCACAGGTTTCGGGTTCGAGTCCCGGCGGTACCATGGAGGCTTGTAGTGGATCGGAATCCCTTTTAAACCATAGATCACGGTCTTATATAGGTGTAGAGAATTGGCGTAGGATTGGTAACTCTACCTCGAGAAAAATCAACGTCACGGACCCAAGTCAGACTTCTACCTACGATTGCTCCATCACAACAGAAACTGCCCCCCCCTTCCTTTCCTTCTTTCCATGAGACCACACTAGTTTTTTGTATAGACTATTAGAGACAAGAAACAATAACATATGATAAGGGTGAAAATACGGCAAACCTCCATTAAGCAGATTACGTCCATAATATATTGTGTCACAGGTTGTATCTACTTATCAAAGGCCAGCGGCTTAAAGTAACCAATAAGAATCAAATTAATTCACATGAAAAATAATGGAAAATTAGATTTTAAAATTTTAATATAATTCAATAATAAAGCACATTTTTAGTTTGATATATAGTAAGATAGGATTGATTTGTGTAGATAATTTATTTCCAGATATTAATAAGTAAAACTCTGTGAATTTAATATTAAATAGTAATTAAATGATAATATTTTAACTGTAATAATTCTAGTTTTGTTAAAAAAATATTAATTAATATTTTATTTGAAGAGATTTTACATAATCATTTTAAAATTGATATTTACATAATCATTTTAAAAATAAAATAAATCCTTTGTCACTTTAATACATTTCTTCATCACTACTATCTTAATAGTAAAATTACTTTTAAGAAATTTTAAATTACTGTAAAAATAATATATTTGATATTATAAAGCCTTATTTAGCATGTTTCCACATGAATAAAGAATTTACATTTATCATTTTGTTTTCTAACTGTTAAAAAAACAATACATTTAAACTACTACTTTGACATAAAGTAATTGAATTTGTACTCTTATTATTATACATTTCATTATACAGTTATTGAATTTAAAAAATAATAATTAGTTGTAAAATTTTCATAAACATTTTTAATAAAAGACTTTATGAATTGAAGTAATTTTCCAATTAATTAAAACCTTTTGGAATTTACTGATAAAATATTTCAATTGAATTAAATTCAATAAAATAACGAATTTTTAATCGAAGTCGTTTGAAGCGAAATTTTGTATCAGAGTTCCCTACATTTAAAGAAACCTGTCTCACATCAACTTCACTAAAAGTTTGTTATCTACCATTTTGGTAAATGACAGTGTTGTTAAAGAGATGTTCCATATTACCTCATTAAATGACAATTTATTATCAAGCTCTTTAAGAAAAATTTATGATTACAGTTAGGCACCGCAAAGAATATTATTACGTGAAAAAGTCATCCTAATTTAAGAAGAAACTATAAGAAAGCCCCGAAACTGAAAAAAGAAGAAAAGGAACACGTAAAAAGCGTTTAGTTCAAGAAAAATAAGACCAAAAAGAGTAGAATAATAACTTCATCTACTAGTTTCCAACAAAATGCTATTAATTATCATAATAACTTCAAATATCATCAGTTCAAATTTGAACTCATTGTGATGAGTGTTGCTTTATTTTTTTTTTTACAGCATTTTGAAAGTGGAACTTTAATTGTAATTACCCTGTATATCAATGCGGCATAAAATGCAATGAAAGCTATATTAAGGGTAAAACTTATTGGATTAATAACATATTTGATTTTTTTACAATAAAATATAAGTTTTAGCCCTTAAGGGAAAACATTTATTTAATTCTTTAAGAAAATAGAATAAGATTTTATAAAGGATTCCCTGAAGTTATAACTACATGAAAAAGAATTATATTAAAACAATGACAAAGGGAATATAATTTATTAATTGCATTAAGAACAGTGAAAAATCTTGCTCAAAAAATATAATAAAAAAAGGAAGCTAAGATTTTGAAGGTAAAAAAAGTTCTTGAATTACTTTGGGAAAAAGAAAAAAAGAAAAATTATGCACTGTACCCTTTTAAAATGTTTTATTTCTACAATTTACTGTCCTTGCTTTTCAGCGTAGCACTCCTAAGAACAAAAACAAAGCTCTTTGAAGCGTTGAAGAAGTGAAAGAACAAACCTATGAAGAAGAAAAAAAGGGCTCTACTATTTACTTTAGTTTTTTCATAGCAATTATGGTTAACTATTCATTATTATGATAATTAATAGCATTTTGTTGGAAACTCGTAGATGAAGTTATTATTCTACTCTTTTTGGTATTATTTTTCTTGAACTAAGCGCTTTTTACGTGTTTCTTTTCTTCTTTTATCAGTTTCGGGGCTTTCTTCTCTTTTCTTCTTAAATTAAGATGACTTTTTCACGTAATAATATTCTTTACGGTGCCTAACTGTAATCATAAATTTTTCTTAAAGAGTAGGATAATAAATTGTCATTTAATGAGGTAATATGGAACATCTTTTTAGAAACGCTGTCATTTTCCAAAATGGTAGATAACAAACTTTTAGTGCAGTTGATGTGAGACAGGTTTTTCTAAATGTAGGGAACTCTGATACAAAATTTCGCTTCAAACGACTTCGATTAAAAATTCGTTATTTTATTGAATTTATTTCAATTGAAATATTTTATTAGTAAATTCAAAAGGGTTTTAATTAATTGGAAAATTACTTAAATACATAAAGTCTTTTATTAAAAATGTGTATGAAAATTTTACAACTAATTATTATTTTTTAAATTCAATAACTGCATAATGAAATTTCTAATAATACGAGTATAAATTCAGTTACTTTATGCCAAAGTAGTAGTTTAAATGTATTGTTTTTTTAACAGTTAGAAAACAAAATGATAAGTATAAATTCTTTATTCATGTGGAAATATGCTAAATAAGGCTTTATAATATCAAATATACACTGAAGTGACAAAAGTCATTGGATAGCAATATGCAAATTTTCAGATGGCAGTAGCATCGCGTAGAACAGGTATAAATGCGCAGTGCTTTCGCAAAGCTTTCATTTCTGTTCAAGTTATTCATGTGAAGAGGTTTTGACGTGATGATGACCGCACGACGGGAATTAACAGACTTTGAACGCGGAATGTTAGTTGGAGCTAGACGCATGGGTCATGCCATTTCGGAAATCGTTAGGGAATTCAACATTCTCAGATCCACTGTGTCAAGAGTGTGCCGAGAGTATGAAATTTCAGGTATAACATCCCACCATGGACAGCGCAGTGGTCGACCGCCTGCACTTAACGACCGAGACCGGCGAAGTCTGCAAAGAGTCGTAAATTCTAACAGACAAGCAACACTGCCTCAAATAACCGCAGAAATCAATGTGGGACGTACAATGGACTTGTCTGTTAGAACTGTGAGGAGAAATTTGGTTTTCTTGGGGTATTCCAGCAGAAGACCGACTCGAGTGCCTTTACTGACAGAACGACATCGCTTGCAGCGACTCTCGTGGGCACGCGAGCATATCGGTTGGTCCCTAGATGAATGGAAAACCGTGGCCTGGTTCGATGATTCACGATTTCAGTTGGTAAGAGCTGATGGTAGGGTTCGAGTGTGGCGCAGACCCCACGAAGCCATGGACCCAAACTGTCAGCAAGGCACTGTTCAAGCTGGTGGTGGCTCCGTAATGGTGTGGGCTGTTTTTTCATGGCATGGACATGGTCCTCTGGTGCGACTGGACCGAACATTGACTGGAAATGCTTATGTTCAGCTACTTGGAGATCACTTGCAGCCATTCATGAACTTCATGTACCCAAACAACGATAGTATTTTTATGGATGACAATGCGCCATGTCACCGGGTCACAACTGTTCGCGATTGGTTTGAAGAACATTCTGGACAATTCCAACGAATGATCTGGCCACCTAGATCGCCCGACATGAATCCCATCGAGCATTTATGGGACATCATCGAGAGGTCTGTTCGTGCCCGAAATCCTGCACCATCAACGCTTTCACAATTATGGACGTTTATCGAGACAGCATGGCTCAATATTCCTGCAGAAGACTTCCAACGACTTGTTGAGTCCATACCACGTCGAATTGCTACACTTCGCCGGGCGAAAGGAGGGCCGACACGATATTAAGAGGTATCCCATGACTTTTGTCACTTCAGTGTATTATTTTTACAGTAATTTTAAAATTTCTTAAAAGTAATTTTACTATTAAGATAGTAGTGATGAAGAAATGTATTAAAGTGACAAAGGATTTATTTTATTTTTAAAATGATAATGTAACTTTCAATTTTAAATTGATTACGTAAAATCTCTTCAAATAAAATATTAATTAATATTTTTTTTTAACAAAACTAGGATTATTATAGTTATAATATTATCATTTAATTACTATTTAATATTGAATTCAAAGAGTTTTACATATTAATATCTGGAAATAAATTATGTACACAAATCAATCCTATCTTACTATATATCAAAGTAATAATGTGCGTTGTTATTGAATTATATTAGAATTTTAAAATCTAATTTTCCATTATTTGTCATGTGAATTAATTTGATTCTTATTGGTTACTTGAAGCCGCTGGCCTTATTTAAGTAAATACAACCTGTGACACAATATATTATGGACGTAATCTGCTTTATGGAGGTTTGCCGTATTTTCACCCTTATCATATGTTATTGTTTCTTATCTCTAATAGCCTAGTTGTTGTTGTATACCAAAAACTAGTGTGGTCTCATGGATAGAAGGAAAGGAAGGGGGGCCAGTGTCTGTTGTGATGGAGCAATCGTAGGTAGAAGTCTGACTTGGGTCCATGACGTTGACTTTTCACGAGGTAGAGTTGTCAATCCTACGCCCAATTCTCTACACCTATACCTCTCTACATCTATAGCTTAAAATGGATTCCGATCCACTACAAGCCTCCATGGTACCACCGGGACTCGAACCAGAAACCTGGGGCTCCGAGCGTCAGAGCTCTAGACACTCGGCTATCACAACCCCCTTCCCTTGTGCTATATAAATGTAGACACTGTCTTCTATAGAAAGCCTTATTCCATATACTAGTTTCACATCTGGTATATTAATGGAACATAAGAACTTTGATAAAGAGAAATAGATTTAATTTTATTAATCGTTGTTTTTCAATCAGTTTTATCAGTTCTATTATTTACAAATATATGAATTCTATTTTATAATATTGTATTGTATATAGTGATACTGTCAGAATTCTCTTATTATTATTATTATTTTTTTTTTACGACTACAACAATCAAATTTTCTTTTTTTAATTAGAAAAGTAGGAATCACTTCTCACTTTAAGCAATTCTATAGGAAAGACAACAGTCCACTTCAACCACCCGCCACCCATTGATACGTTTTCCTCCAAGAATATTCTGGACATTATCCTTCCTGTAACACTCCAACAAGGAGGATTCTGGAAATATATCTTCCTTGTTCTTGAAGAAGGTTGATGGTCCAAAGCCATCGATCTCTCTTATAATTGTATATGAGAGCGACTTTTTCCCATGAGATGTTGTTGTCCGAGCAATTACCCGGGCTCTAGTGTTTGAATTAGGATTCGCTATCAGTTTACGCCGAATCAATAAAATGTTAGCTTAGTCTGCGAAAGCATTCGCATCAAGTGTTTGCGCAAACTTTGCAGAGTCTTCATTTCCTGATGGGAATCCAACTGGCTGGATACAGACTCTTTCTTCCTTGGGGAACTTTCAAAGGAAATGGGAAATGTGGGAAGTAGTTATAAGAAAGGAGGAGTGATATTGCTAGGTGTATTGGGCTCTGAAAGAAAGGTTAATTAATTTCTTTAGGTACCACTTCAGTAAATCATAATTTATTATAGCTGTGTATTCTTTATGATGAGCAAAACAGTGGTGTTTTCCGAAATTTTATATGGTATAAAATATGAAATGTTTATAAATTTCTTTTTATCTTTTTAAAAATATAAACTATGCAACTACAATATAATCAATTCCAAAATCTCAGTTCCACTCACACCCACATCACGCTAGAAAAATGTGACAAAAAAAAAATCTCCTGTTGATATATATATATATATATATATATATATATATATATATATATATATATATATATATATATATTGAGAGACTGTTTGTTTTACGTTTTATATGTAAGCATTATCATAAATATATTGTGTAATATTTCACGGATGCGATATGATATTGCAACTAACCAATTTAAATCCTGTAAAAAATTCATATCCCCCGGCGTTATGTTGTTTTTTGCCATCGACGTATCGGAATCGTTGGAAGAATTTAGATCCGAAGATTGATTGTGCTTTAAAAATTGAGATTTCTTCGGGACACAGACGTGAAGTATGGAAAAGGAACAGAGGCCCCCTGGGGTAAATACGAAATATTGCAATTTTTAACCTATGCTATGCATTAGATTTGTTTTGGTTTCCTTTTTTTGCTCCAGAAATAGCGTAGTATTGCAAAAAAATGAAAAATATATTTTGATGGAAAAATATATTTATTCACATATGATATGAAAGAGCGATGCACAGAATTGTTTGCGTATTGAATATTTCTATTGAGTTGCTTGAATTATTTCTGTGCTCCATTCGCATTGTATGAGAACAATTTCATTTTGTATCTTACATTGCCACTGAAAAATGGCTCGTATTATTGAATAAATTGGATTTAAATAATATATTAAATCGCTTGTAATATTTAACGAAATGTGTTTTCCTTTCATGACTGACTATAAATATAATCAGGATCAGTCTTTGAAAAATATTTATATGAAATATAAAACAGTGAGAGTTGTTTGCTTTTTATTAAATTGTACAACATAATAATTAAGAATTGTTCTTTATAGAATTTCAGTACTTTGTTTTTATCAAATTTAATATTTCATATTATAGTTGTATGGAAATTTTCTTGATAAGTTATGTCTGTGTATACAGCAATTCTTCTTATTTCATTTGAGGGAAAAATAATTAATTTTTTTCTGTTTTAATTTATTAATACTTGAAATATTTGCTTCAATTTTTCCGAAATGTTTATATAAAATGAAAGAAAATGTTTATAATACGGAAAATTGAAACAACAACAACAACAAAAAAAAGGCAAATTACATTACATGGATAAATTAGATTATAATCATGTTGCCTGTAAGATTATTTTGTCTCTCTATGGTCGTTTTTACACAAGTTAGAATTATTAGACTGGGACCTACAGTTTAACATGGATTCCGAACCACTAATTAACATCCATGCCACTATCAGGATTCGAACCGGTGGCTGTTTTATCAAAGGCAAGAGAGCTATCCAATTGACCATGATTCCAATGTCTGTAAGAAGAACAAGATAAAAGTCACACTGCGCAAAGAACGATAAAGAATATTGTCAAAGGGAATATCAATCTCAAAACCAGAAGTTATACAAAGACGAGGATAGAATATTTAATCTTATCTTTAAAAAATTATTAATCTTGTGTAAGTTTTGTTGGCTTCTTTGTTGCTGTTACTCGGTGGATCTTGAGATTTACTAATATATGCCTTCGACATTCCCATTCCGAATGATGTAGAAGGGAATTTTAGAGTTAATTTAATCCGCATTTGAATTTCATACAAGAGAAAACCGGGAAAACTAGCACCAGACAGACTGAATGTCGAATGTTTCTGAAAGTAATGATGAAATGAACGTTACTATTAAGCAGATTCCAATCTCTTCTGCATGCCAGTTTTGTTGGGCATTCTTGATCTTTGGTTGATTTTTCAAATTACGTCCGACTTTGTATTTCACTGACAATGATATTATGTTTAATGTAAATAATGTAGGAATAATGTATTCCAGAAGAATAATCATGGTTAACTAACATCTATTTGTTTATCCAAGAAAACCGGAAAAATGCTCATCTAACAGAATGAAACAATGCAAGGTACATTATCAATGAAACAATGCAAGGTACATTATCAATGAAACAATGCAAGGTACATTATCAATGAAATAATGCAAGGTACATTATCAATGAAACAATGCAAGACACATTGTCAGTGAAGCAATGCAAGACACATTGTCAGTGAAGCAATGCAAGGTGCATTGTCAGGTAAGCAATGCAAGACCCATTGTCAGTGAAGCAATGCAAGGAACATTGTCAACGAAGCAATGCAAGGAACATTGTCAACGAAGCAATGCAAGGAACATTGTCAACAAAGCAATGCAAGGTATTTTCTAAATCGAATCTACTTGTTTTTCAAAGCAACTGCTTGAAAACACTTATTACCATAAAGTCAGGGAAGTGTTATATTTGAGTAATAAATATAACTGTATAGATAGTTTGATTTGTTATTTCAATACAACGCAGAAGTGTAAAAATTATTTTTCAACTTGATTTACTTTATTCACGATAAATGCACTACTCTACTACTTCGAACTTAAAATGTACGTAGTAGTTTATCTACGCTTAAAAAGAACTATAGACTATTTTCTAAAGTTCCTCTGTTTATGGAAAATTTAATGCATACGAAAGTTTGGAGGAAACGGTTGTAACAAGTTTCCGCACGGGGTATTTTCTGAAGATTGGAGAATAATTTGTTAGCTGAAAGTGGTAAACTAAAGCCCATAGCATTGCATACACGGAAGAAGGATTGATTACATCAAGTGGCTACGAACTTGGTAGGGTGGATGATTTATGTAGTGAGAATTTGAAATAGTTTCTTAACAGTTAAGTTAGTGAAACTGCTTGAAAAGGAATAGTTTGAATAATAAATAAAATCTGGAAAAGTAAACCAGCACTACAACTTCAGGAAAAATACTAGCAATGCGTTTAATTTACCAGAACATCTAGATAAATATTCGTTGAAAAAAAATAATTACTTATAATAAATGAACTTCAGATTACGAAATTTTGTAAATAAGCACTGATGTTTTGTTGCTGCACAATAAGCACTTAATAAATCACATGCTGCCACAATACATTTTTGTGCCTACAAAATAAATATTTAAAAATTGGTAATTAAATTTACTTCTTTGATTAAACAGTTGTTTTTAATAAACTACTTTCGTCGTATCCTTATTTTAATTTTAATTTTTTTTATTTTTTGAAAAACAAAAAATGTATTTATGATATTAGGAAAATTTTCATATTTGAATTTAAAAACTCAAATTCATTTCAATTTTTAATTAGTATGAAAATTCTATAATTTAAAATTAGATTAATTATTTCGCAAACTTATTTATTTACTACTTTTATAAAACAATATTAAAGGAATTGAAATAATAGAAATATTTTACTAAGACATCTTTTGAAAAAAATGTGATAGAAGCCTTTTACTTTCTAGTCATAAAAATTCCAAATAACGAATTCAGATTTTGAAGTGGTGACGCAAATTAATAAAAATCCTATGTTAAGTGACGATTTTTAAGAATATTAAGATAAAAAATATAATCAAAGACAATAAAACTCATAATTTCAATATTAAAAACTTATAAAATTGTTATTCAATAATAATTTTAACTTGTGCAGTAAAAAAGTTAATGGTTGATAATAGAAAAATCTTCATGATTATATCCATATTTCTTGAAAATATTATTGCAAATTCTATGGATTCGTATCGTAAATAAGTAGATTATTTTAATTCAGGAGGCTTTTATGCAGTGAGTTACTTGCTTAACCATGACCCTAATATACAATAGCAATAATCTTTACCTTGAAAGTTATTAATTAGAAAGGCAAATATTTTTAAGATCCTCAGAGTAATCTTTACATAATATTCTTTATATTTAAGAAATTTTCTCTTAAAAAAATCAAAGTTTGAAAAGTGCCTAACATTGATTTTAATCCAGAAATTTTAGTAAAACATACAGTGTTTTTATTATTTCCAATAAGAGACATATAGAAACTCAGAAACAGAAATTTAAAATTCTACGTACATTATTGTCCAAAATTAAGAGAATAATCATATCTTGTCGATTATCTCAAAAATTACTAAACGGAGATAATGCCTTCAAAGATACATAAAAGAAGGGACCGTATTTTCATTAATTCCTTTTTTGTGTTCGATATTTTAATCTCTTTTTTAGAACTTCCATTGCTGATGAGAAACTGTATCTATAGTCATTTCAAATATCCACGAAAAAGATTGAACACTGTAACTAAAAGCTTTTTGTAACATCTTTCTTGATTTATCGTATTTCTCACATGGAAACAAAATAAGTTCTTCAATTTCAGCTGTTTTGCAAAAGGGGCATGAAGGGGGGTGAAGGTGTAAGTTGAAAATTTATTGTTAAAAAATTCAAAACTCTTAGCCAATACCAATAAATTTCAAAGTAATTTGGAAATGTCGAAGAAAGTTTTCAAACCAGTCTTAATATTTTGGTTAAAATATGGAAAGTGTGAAGCCATATATACATTGCTTATGTGTTCAGTTGGAAAAATATCACGGGAACCTTGTGTTTGTGTTTTATACGGTTTGAAATTACACTAATATTCTGAAGATCAATATTTAGAAAAACCACAAGAAAATTCATATGAAACAATGCAACCGAAGCCATATTAGAATCTGAATAAAAAAATAAAAGCATATTTTACATCCCATTCAGGATTGTTTGAGAACAATATAGTGTTCCATTTTTTGTCATCAGAAAAGCTTTGCTTGAAAGTAAAAAACATATTTTCTTTCGAAATATTGGCTTTATTTTATGCAAGCAATATCAACTTACCAAATAAAAAAATAAATTCAAACATTCGACAAACTAATTGTTCTTGTTTACATCGCCCAAGTTAGGATTCATAAATTCTTTTCCGGAGAAATATAAAGTCATCTTTAAGAATATTTGTCCTACTTGAACATTTGGTTATTCCGCAAGGTAGACAACTCTTTAAAAAAAGTTCACCGACGTATCTTGTTAAAAATTTAAAAGCATCCTTACTCGAGGAGATTTGTTTTAAGATTTAAAAGCGATCTTCGACTGAGTTACAGCCGTTTCTTGATTTGATTTGCTTAGTTACTTACTACAGTGCATCGTAGAAGATTTATGCTGTTATCTATTTTCAGTATTACGGAGACTTCGACTTAAAGATTCGAATTTAAAGGAATTTAGAAAGAGGACTCTGAAATATATTCAAGTGTGGTTGTTGTATAGGGATAAAAACATTTTGAATGTTATTTTACGTATGTAAATGATAAGCATTTTATTTTAAGTATTGATATATTTTTCTTCTTGATACTAATAAAGGAGAAGGCTTTTAGCAGACATTGAGTTGGTGTCGATAAACTTTCGATGTTTTTGTCTAGTTACAGACAGTACTAAATAACAAGTAAAATAAAACAATGGAAGAAAGTAACAATAATTTGTTATTTATTGCGAGAATTTATAAATATGCATTAGTAAAGTACAAGAATTTTTATGAGCAACTAAATTTGAATTTGTAATAACCATCTATATTAAAATAATTTTTCTACTACTTAATATTGATTTGCCATTTTTAGAAATTAATTTTAAAGTAAACAAATAAATCACTTGGTCTCTTTAATTATTTCATAAACACCATATATTTCAATTTCCTTGGAGAAGGTTATTAAAATATATGTTGTTTTTACTAATCGATTTATTTTTTAAATTAATGTGTTGTAAATGAAAATTGTCTCGCATCTCACTTGGTCAACCAATTTGTTGTCGTAAAAAAAAAAAAAATTGAGAGAATAGTAACATGCTTGGATATTTCGAAAACAAATGTAAATTTTAAATGACAGAAACATACCCAAGTAATGACTAAACACTTAAAAAATAATAGTTTGTTTACCTCGTTGATATCTAATTTTCAATATGTATTCTATCAATGAGAAAAAATATTATTTAATAATATATGTAATAAAAGATATATTCTAAATTAATGTTCAATGAATAAATTAAATTTCGTTTCAAATTTATTATTATTTTTCCTTCATTCAATTTAAAATAAAATTGTACGCTTTTTTGTAATGTAAAGTAGGAATATCTAAAGCATTAATTATTCAAAATACAGAAATAATCCCGAGTCAAAAGATAAATCTTTTTTGCGAGTTTTGTCAAAACAATAATTTTTGAAACTTGAACAATCAGGTTCGGAAAATATAAAGCGCTAATTATACTTCTGTAGCTGATAATTATCTACAGTAACCGAGGGAAACAAAATTTATCTTGTTGGAAAATTTTATTTAATAAATATAATAAAGTTTTGAAATTTGTAGGTTTTGCACAAACTGTTAATCAATGTTGGTAATAACTAGCCATTTTCTTTGATTATTTAAACTTATCTTCTTCCTTCCGTAAATTATAGTCTCAAGCTGGGAGAACTCATTTGATCCAGGTGTGCATTCTGATGGGTAAGTTTACGCAAAATGTAAATTAAAGAACTTTTTTTTTTTTTTTACAGAATAACGATTAAATATAACCTATGTTGTGTTATTATATTTTTTCATTTAAAGCGACAAATTAATGAAATAGGTGTTGTTTAATCAATTAATTTTTTTTTCCTCAAAAATTCAACTACATTGTGTATTTTATGGACTCAAAAGTAAATGTAAAATAGGGCATAATGTGTGAAGTTAATGACCATGTATATCGTAAGGCATATTATGGAAGCCCAGTTACATAAATTTAAAATGGTGGTGGCATGGGTATTTGTTAATGGTTCGACATCCATTTTAAACTGTAGTCCCGGTCTGTTTAGCCCTCATGTTCTCAAGATGACCGTAGAGCGACAGACTAAACCAAACCGAAATTTAATGTATTATTTTTAACTGTCGTTTCGTATTTGGAATATACCTAAAATGTAAAGTAAAAAATAATTTTGATCAATCATTGCTTTAATAAACTCATTTTACTTATTTGAAATATTTTTATTTTTATTTGTTATGTGTAGGATAGAGACCTATATATTGTTGTAACAATTTTTTATTTCATTCCTCACGAATTCGTATAACAGACCATTTTTGAGGAAGTTAAAATGTTTATTAGAAGAGTGGAAGTTCATATTATGGAAGTCCTGTTATCTAACTGTAATGTATTATTTTTAACTGTCACGTAGTATTTGGGATCCCTAAAAATATAAAGTAATAATTTTGATCAATTATTGCTTATTTAAACACATTTTACATTCTAGAGAACTTTATATTCATTTTTACAATTTACAATTTTTAGAATAGAGATCTACATATTTTTGTAATAATTATTTATTACGTACTACACGAATTCATATAACAAAACATCTTTGAGCAACTTAAAATGTTTATTGGACGAAGGGAAGGTCATATTATGAAGACCCTGTTACCTGAATTTAGTAAATAATTCAAACTGAGCAATATACAAAATAATAACTACTTTGAAAAGTACATTTTAAATTATATTTCCCTTAATTGAAAACATATTTTCATTGATAATTTTTGGAATAGGAACCAATATATATTTTCGTACTACATAAATTTATATAACACGACATTCGTAATGAACCAGTTACTTTAATTAATTAACTAATTTTAATTGGTTAATATAAAAAAATAATAACTTCAGAAAGCATTTTGTATTAAAAGCAACTTAACGTTAAATTATATTTAAAATGGCTTATTGAATACTTTTAGCTTAAAGGAACATTTATTGCTACAAATCCCTTGATAACCTTCCATAAATGTATAACATTTTAAACATTAATTCAGAATTCGATAAAGTATTATGGGAGCTAACCAAAATATGAATTAAGATACCATGTTCGCCACATGTTTCATTTTCCTTAGCAATATCTTGCTAGCATTAATTAATAATAATTAAGAATTTAATTAATGAGAATCGTTATGGCATTTAACTTAAGATGTTGTTCAGATTGTTTACGAGGTCGTAAGTTTAGTAGTTTGAAGTTAATTGGAGCAGCATATGTGTAATGATTTTGTTTTATCATTTGGTTATTATGCATTTGGTTTCAATTATTCGCTATTCAATATTTGTACTCAATTATTCGCTATACAATATTTTGTTTATATCATTCATTATTTCAAGTGATTCATTGTATTGACTAGAAAAAATTGTGCATTTCTGAATTAAAATCGTGATATAATGTTTTTTTAAAATTCTAATAGAAATAAGAATTGAAGGCAACTGAAAACGAGTTTCGTAAAATAATTACGAGTTAAAAAATTTTAATGAAAATAAATTAATGTTCAAATTTGAAATGATTGTGATTTTTTTTTGCAGCTTTTTGAAAGTGGGACTTTAATTATAATCACCCTATATATCAAACCGTAAATCAATACATAAAATATAATAAATGCTATATTAAGGGTAAAACGTATTGGTTTAATAACATATTTGATTAGTTTTAGTCTATAAGATAACATTCCTTTAATTCTCAAAGAAAATAGAATAAGATGTTATAAAGGATTCCCTGAAGTTGTAACTCCCCGAAAAAGGATTGTATTAAAATAACGACAAAGGGAATATAATTTATTAATTGCATTAAGAACAGTGAAAAACGTTGCTCAAAAAAGTATTAAAAAAAGAACGAAGTAAGGTAAAAAAAAGTTCTTAAATGACTTTGTGAAAAAGAAAAATAATGTACTGTACCCTTTTAAAATGTCTTATTTCTACAATTTACTGCTGTCCTTGCTTTTCAGCGTAGCACCCCTAAGAACAAAAACAAAGCTCTTTAAAGCGCTGAAGAAGTGAAAGAACAAACCTATGAAGAAAAAAAAAAGAGCTCTACTATTTACTTTAGTTTTTTCATAGCAATTATGGTTAACTACTCATTATTATGATAATTAATAGCATTTTGTTGGAAACTCGTAGATGAAGTTATTATTCTCTTTTTGGCCTTATTTTTCTTGAACTAAACGCTTTTTACGTGTTCCTTTTCTTTTCTTTTTTTTCAGTTTTTTGCATTCTTCTATTTTCTTCTTAAATTAGGATGACTTTTTCAAGTATTAATATTCTCTGCGGTGCCTAACTGTAATCATAAATTTTTCTTAAAGAGCTGGATAATAAATTGTCATTTAATGAGGTAATACGGAACATCTTTTTAGAAACGCTTGCATTTTCCAAAATGATAGATAACAAACTTTTATAACAGAAAGCATGAGACATGTTTCTTAAATGTAAGGAAGTCTGATTCAAAATTTCGCTTCAAGCGATTTAAAAATTCCTTATCTTATTGAATTTAATTTAATTGATATATTTTATCAGAAAATTAAAAAAAAAGTTTAAATGCATTTATTAATTAAAAAAATCTTTAGTGCATAGTAATTTATCATTGTAAACAAAGTCTCGAATTCGGTGCACATTATGTCACACCCACATCACGCGAGAAAAGACGGCAAAAAAATCTCCTGTTGATATGTATATATATTGAGAGACTTTGTTTTATGATTTATATGAAAGCATTGTCATAAATATATTGTGGAATATTTCGCAGATGCGATATGTTATTGTATCTAACCAATTTAAATCCTGTAAAAAATTCATATCCCCCGGCGTTATGTTGTTTTTGCCATCGACGTATCGGAATCGTCGGAAGAATTCAGATCCGAAGGTTGATTGTACTTTAAAAATTGAGATTTCTTCGGGACACAGACGTGAAGTATGGAAAAGGAACAGAGGTCCCCTGGGGTAAATACGAAATATTGTAATTTTTAACCAATGTTATGCATTAGATTTGTTTTCGTTTCCTTTTTTTGCTCCAGAAATAGCGTAGTAGTGCAAAAAAATTAAAAATATATTTTGATGGAAAAATATATTTATTCACATATGATATGAAAGAGTGATGCACATAATTGTTTGCGTATTGAGTACTTCTATTGAGTTGCTTGAATTATTTCTGTGCTCCATTCGCATTGTATGAGAACAATTTCATTTTGTATCTTACATTGCCACTGAAAAATGGCTCGTAATATTGAATAAATTGGATTTAAATAATGTATTAAAACGTTTGTTATATTTAAGGAAATGTGTTTTCCTTTGGTGACTGACAATATGCATAATAACAATCATTCTTTGTAAAATATTTATAGGAAATATAAAACAGTGAGAGTTGTTTGCTTTTTATTTAGCAGATAGCGTATTAAATAAGAATTATTCTTACTAGAATTTTAATGTGGGGACCTGATGGCCGAGTGAATGGCTCTCGGTGCTACGGGTTTCGGGTTCGAGTCTCAGTGGTGACATGGATTCTTGTAGTGATTCGGAATCCACTTTAAATCGTGGTCCCGTTCTAATATGACTGTAGAGCAGAGGACTGATAGCCCTACCCCGTAAAAAATGAAAGCTCCTCCTGTCTCGAAATCGGCTAGTTGACAGACAGCCTTGGCCCACCCTAGGGCTGTTGTGCCATTGAGGAAGAAGAATTTTAGTGCATTGTTTAATGAAATTTTATATTTTAAATTATGAGATATATGGAAATTTCCTTTAAAACATTTGTCTGTGTAAGCAACATAATTTTTCATTATTTTATTTGAGAGAAAATTAAAATAATGTTAAAATTTATTAAGCTTTGAAATGTTTAATTCAATTTTTCAGAAATGCTTATGCAAAGTGAATAATACAGTTTATAATACGGAAAATAGAAATAGACTAATTAAATTACATGGATAAATTAGACCATATTCATATTTCTTGTAGGAAGAACAAGATATAAAGATACACAGTCCAAAGCATACTTAAGTATATTGGGAAAGTAAATATCAATCTGTTGCTTCTTTCCCCAATTGGTACAGAGCAACATCTAGACCGAATCTAAGATCCCGTTGGGCTGTCGAGGAAGGAGAGAAGGGGGGGCACCAACTTCTGTTGTGATGGAACAAATAACAAATTTTAACATGTGCAGAAGAATTTCATTCTAAAATCAAATGTAAAACGTGTTTAAACAAAGAATGGCATTAAAAAAAGCTCTAAATAGAAAAATAAAGTAAGCTCTGCCCCTGAAAGAAAAACTTTACCAGCTATAGATTTAATTTGAAACAAAGTCTCGAATTCTGTTCACATTATATCACACCCACATCAAACGAGAAAAAAACTGCAGAAAAAAGCTCCTGTTGATATATATACATATATTGAGAGACTTTGTTTGTTTTACGATTGATATGAAAACATTGTCATAAATATATTGTGGAATATTTCGCGGATGCGATATGCTATTGCATTTAACCAATTTAAATCCAGTAAAAAATTCATATCCCCCGGCGTTATGTTGTTTTTGCCATCGACGTATCGGAATCGTCGGAAGAATTCAGATCCGAAGGTTGATTGTACTTTAAAAATTGAGATTTCTTCGGGACACAGACGTGAAGTATGGAAAAGGAACAGAGGTCCCCTGGGGTAAATACAAAATATTGCAATTTTTAACCTATGTTATGCATTAGATTTGTTTTCGTTTCCTCTTTTCTGTGTTGTTTTTTTTTTTACTCCAGAAATAGTGTAGTACTGCAAAAAAAATGAAAAATATATTTTGGAGGTAAAATATATTTATTCACATATGATATGAAAGAGTGATGCACAGAATTGTTTGCGTATTGAATATTTCTATTGAGTTGTTTGAATTATTTCTGTGCTCTATTTGAATTGTATGAGAACAATAATATTCTGTATCTTACAATGCCATTGAAAAATGGCTCGTAATATTCAATAAATTGGATTTAAATAATGTATTAAATCGCATGTAATATTTAAGGGAATGTGTATTCCTTTTATGACTGACAATAAATATAATAATGATCATTCTTTGAAAAATGTTTAGATGAAATACAAAACACAGTGAGAGTTTTTTTGTTTTTTTATTAAATTGGACAGCATAATAAATAAGAATTATTTTTAATAGAATTTTCGTGCATTGTTTTTATCAAATTTAATATTTCGAAGTACAAGGTGTATGGAAATTCTCTTTATAACTTATGTCTGTGTGAGCAGCATAATTTCTGATAATTAATTGTCTTTCAAATGAAATTAATTATTTTTCTTTTATAATTTAAGTTTTGATTCAATTTTTCAGAAATATTTGTACGAAATGAATAAAACAGTTTGATACAGAAAATAGTAAAAAAATTGAAGCAGACAAATTAGATTGCATGGATAAATTAGACCATAATCATGTTGTGTATGAGAGCAAGATAAAACGTCCCACAACCTAAAGAAACCTAAGCCATATTGACAAAGTAAATACCAATCTAATATTCTAAACTCCAGATGTTACACAGAGACGACGACAGAATATTTAATTTTTTGTTTAAGAAATTATTAAATTGTGTAGCTTTTTTTTTTTTTTTTTTTTTTTTTTGCTTCTAATCAATGGGCCGTGAGACTTACTAATATATGCTTTCGACATTTCATTAATAATGAAGTAAGGACTTTTAGAGTTAGTTGAATGTGTATT
This sequence comes from Caerostris darwini, assembly GCA_021605075.1. Classification (NCBI taxonomy): domain Eukaryota; kingdom Metazoa; phylum Arthropoda; class Arachnida; order Araneae; family Araneidae; genus Caerostris; species Caerostris darwini. Next base: position 11,688 of record BPLQ01013578.1, on the reverse strand, counting down.
TGATTGTAATATGAGATAAAACCAGGAAAACATGCACTAGACAGCTTAAATGTCGATGCGAGATGTTTCTGCACATTACTACAACCACTATCAAATATACTCGTTTCTGAAATTAGGACTGAAATGAACGTTACTCGTACGCAGATTCCAATGTGGTATCTTCTGTATGCCAGTATTATTGGGCTTTTTTGCTATTTGGTTGATTTTTGAAATTGTTTCTGACTTTGTATTTCGCTGAGAACGATGTGACGTTTAATGTAAATAGTGTAGGAATAATGTATTCCAGAAGAATAGTCATGGCTAACTAAAATCCATTTGTTTATCCGAGGACGAAAAATACTTATCTAAAAGAATGAAGCAATGCAAGGTACATTATCAAGGAAGCAATGCAAGGTATATTATCAATGAAGCAATGCAAGGTACATTATCAATGAAGCAATGCAAGGTACATTATCAATGAAGCAATTCAAGGTACATCATCAATGAAGCTATGCAAGGTACATTATCAATGAAGCAATTCAAGGCACACTATCTATGAAGCATTGCAAGGTAATCAATGAAAGATACATTCTACAACAAATCTACATGTTTTTCAAAGCAGTGACTTGAACGCTCGGAACAGTCAGTCTGGGAAATATATATTTGAGTAAGAAATACAGCTGTAAAGATAACTTGATTTGCTATTTCAATACAAAGTAAATGTGTAACAATTATTTTTCAACTTTATTTATTTTACTCACAATAAACTGCACTAGTACTTTGAACTTAAATAATATACGATAGTTTATTTACGCTTGAAAAGAACTATAGACTATTTTCGAAATTTCCTCTGTTAATGGAAAATTTAATGCATACGAAAGTTTGGAGGAAACGGTTGTAACAAGTTTCTGCACGGGGTATTTTCTGAAGATTGGAGAATAATTTGTTAGCTGAAAGTGGTAAACTAAAGCCCATAGCATTGCATACACGGAAGAAGGATTGATTACATCAAGTGGCTACGAACTTGGTAGGGTGGATGATTTATGTAGTGAGAATTTGAAAGAGTTTCACTAACTTAACTGTTAAGAAATTGTTTGAAAAGGAATAGTTTCTTGACTCATCGTATGTCGTACATTGAAACAAAATATGTTCTACAATTTCAAGTGTTTTGCAAAAGGAACATAAAGGGGATTGAAGGTGTAGTTGAAACTTTATTATTAAAAAATTCAGAACTATTAACCAATACCATAAATTTCAAAGCAGTTTAGAAGAGTCAAATAAGGTTTCTTAACCAGTCTTAAAATTGTTAATATTTAAAAAGCGAAGTCATATCCATTATTTATTTCTCCAACTGGAAAAAATCATAAAAACCTTTTCTTTTTATTATATACGGTTTGAAATTACGTTAATATGCTAAAGATCACCATTTTAAAAAATCACAATGGAATTCATATGAAACAGTTCAACCGAGTTCATATTAAAATCTGAATAAAACATAAGCGCATATTTTACATCCCATTCAGTATCTTTGGAGAACGATTTAGTGTTCCATTTTTTGTCATCAGAAAAGCTTTCCTTGACAGTAAAAACCATATTTTCTTTCGAAATATTGGCTTTATTTTATGCAAGTAGAATTATCTTACCAAATAAAATAATAAATTCAAACATTCGACAAACTAATTGTTCTTGTTTACATCGCCCAAAATAGGATTCATAAATTCTTCTTCGGAGATATATAAAGTCATACTTAAGAATCTTTGTCCTACTTGTATCTTTGGTTATTCCACAAGGTAGAAAACTCTTTTTAAAAGAATTTCACCAACGTATCTTGTTAAACATTTAAAAGCATCCTTACACGAGGAGATTTGTTTTAAAATTTAAAAGCGATCTTCGACTGAGTTACAGCCATTGATTTGATTTGCTTCGTTACTTACAGTGCATCGCAGAAGATTTATGCTGTTATCTATTTCCAGTATTACGGAGACATCGTCTTACAGATTCGAATTTAACGGAAACTATAAAGAGGACTCTGAAATTTATTCAAGTGTAGTCGTTGTATAGGGATAAAAAACGTTTTGGATGTTGTTTTATGTATGTACATGATAAGCATTTTAATTCCAATATTGCTATATTTTTCTTCTTGACACTAATAAAGAAGGCTTTTAGGAGACATTGAGTTGGTGTCGTTAAACTTTTGATGTTTTTGTCTAGTTACAGACTGTACTAAGTAAGAAAATAAAATAAAGAATAATTTGTTATTTATCGCGTGAGTTTACAAATATGCATTAGTAAGGTACAAGTATGTTTTATAAGCAACTAAATTTAAACTTGTAATAACCATCTATATTGAAATAATTTTTCTACTACTTAATATTGACTTGCCATTTTTAGAGATTAATTGTAAATTAAAAAAAATAAATCACTTGGTCTTCTTAATTATTTCTTCAACAACATATATTTCAATATGCTTGAAGATTATTAAAATATATGTTGCTTTTTCTCATTGATTAATTTTTTAAATTAATGTGATGTAAATGAAAATTGTTTCATATCTCATATGGTCAACCAATAAGCTTAATTTTGTTGTCGTAAAAAAAAAATGTTTTGAGAGAATTGTAACATGCTTGGATATTTCTAAAACAAATGTAAATTTTAAATGACAAAAACATACCCAAATAATGACTAAACACTTAAAAATTAATAGCTTGGGTACCTGGTTGATAACTAATTTTTAATCTGTATTCTATAAATGACAAAAAATATTATTTAATAATAAATGTAATAAAAGATATTTTCTAAATTAATGTTCAATGAATAAATTAAATTTAATTTCAAATTTATTATTATTTTTCCTTCATTCAATTTAAAATAAAATTGTACGCTTTTTTGTAATTTAAAGTAGGACTATCTAAAGCATTAATTATTCAAAATACAGAAATAATCCCGAGTCAAAAGAGAAATCTTTTATGCGAGTTTTGCCAAAACAATAATTTTTGAAACTTGAACAATCAGGTTCGGAAAATATAAAATGCTAATTATACTTCTGTAGTTGATAATTATCTACAGTAACCGAGGGAAACAAAGTTTATCTTGTTGGAAAATGCTATTTATTAATTATAATAAAGTTTTTAAATTTGTAGCTTTTACACAAACTGCTAATCAGTGTTGGTAATAACTAGCCATTTTCTTTGATTATTAAACCTAACTTCTTTCTTCCGTAAATTACAGTCTCAGGCTGGGAGAACTCATTTTAACCAGGTGTGCATTCTCATGGGTAAGTTTACACAAAATGTAAATTAATGAACTTTTTTTTTTTACGAACAGAATAACGATTAAATATAGCTTAGGTTATGTTATTATATTTTTTCATTTAAAGCGACACATTAATGGAATATGTGTTGTTTAATCAATTAAATTTTTTTTCTTCAAAATTTCAACTACATTGTGTATTTTATGTACTCCAATGGAATTCTAATATAGGAATTAGTAAGAAACGAATTTATACAAATCTCTAAGCAACGAACACCAAAATCATATTGTGGAAAAAGTATGCTTAAGAATATAGGCAGATCAGTAAATTACAGTTTAAAAATTTTATTAAACAAAATATAATCTAGATTTATCATTTCCAATACAGTGAATTCCAAGCTACTTTAAGTTAACTTAATGCTAAATTTCATGTATTGTAAATGTCACTTTTGAGTAATTTAAAGTTAAATAAATCAAAATTTGGAAATATAATAGATATAGTTACCGTCATCCTAACTATGCACATTATCACCGAATCTAATAAAGTAAACTTTTTTTTTGCTACTGACAGAGATTGTTCAGAATTACAAAATAATTCTAAAAAAAATTTCAAAAAAAAGGAAATTTAATATTACTTACAAAAAATTTTAATATTAATATATACCTAATGATAGGAAACTATGTTTATTATGCATTACAATAATGGGAATTATTTATATTATATGTGGGAAATATGCATATTGTATATATATGGGAATAATGTATGGCCAAATAATGGGAATTCCATGTAAGAATGCAAAAGAGGCGAGAACAGTATTATGAGGAAAATTGAATTTTAAATAATATTTAAGGGTCGGCAAAGAGTTCTAATACGGTATATCTAAATTATAGTATTTTTTTAAACTATACTCCTTTATGGCACAGATTTTTCTCAAAAATTTATATAACAATGCTTAGTTATAGGGAGATATTTAACCATGTTTTAAGCACTTTTAGAGGCAAATAGTAGAATGTCAGTTTATACAGTAATTTTTTCTAATTAGTGGAAACTATTTAAAGCAATAGCGCTGTGTTGGAATCTGTATTATATAGACGTTGGCTTTACTTCAGTTTTAAGGATCTGAAAAAATAATCAGGTTATTTTTTTTGTAATCATTTTGTAGTATAATTTTCAAGTAGTGATTTTGTTGAATATTTGTAGATGTCGTGTATATGTATTTTTGTGTAAAATCTAAAATATTTTTGGAACCTACCAAAAATATAAAATAAGTAATAATTTTAATTAATTCATTCCATGTTTAAGTTATGTTAAAATTATTTTACATTTAAATTTTTGGAATAGAATTCTACATAACTTTTGTAATATTTCTCCATTTCGTACTACACGAATTCATATAACATATTTGCGAAGAAGATAACTGTCATATATATAGTAAGGCATATTATGTGCGTGGTTACCAAAATTTAATGTACTATTTTTAAATATCGCTTCGTATTTGGGATCTACTAAAAATATAAAATGTGCAACAATTTTGATCAATTATTGTTTTAAGTAACACTTTTTATTTACTTGACAAAATTTTATTTATAATTTTTAGTATAGAGATCTACATATTTTTGTAACAATTTTTTATTTCACTCTACATGAATTCATATAACAAATCATTTTTGAGAAATTTAAAATGTTTATTGGAAGAGCGGAAGGTCATATTATGGAGGCCCTGCTACCTAAATTTAATGTATTATTTTTAAATGTTCGCTTCGTATTTGGGATCTATCTAAAAATATAAAATAAGTAATAATTTTGATCAATTATTGCTTTAATATTATTTAATGAAGAAAAATTATATTTATTTATAATTTTTAGAATGGAGACATACATATTTTTGTAATAAATATATATTTCGTACTACACAAATTCATATAACAAAATATTTTTGTGGTACTTAAAATGTTTATTAGAAAAAGAGAATATCATAATATGAAGATTCTATTACCTGAATTTATTAATTAATTTAAACTGAGCAATATACAAAATAATAAATACTTTTGTAAATATGTTTTGAATTATATTTCATTTAATTAAAAAATATTTTCATTGACAATTTTTGGAAATAAACCAATATATATTTTCGTATTACATGAATTTATCTAACACATTTGTGATTGAATTTGAATTAAATAATTTTAATTGATTAATATAAAAAAGAATAACAACTCAGGAAAGCATTTTGCATTAAAACCAACTTAACGTTAAATTATGTTTAAAATGGCTTATAGAACACTTTTAGCTTAAAGGAACTTTTATTGTTACAAACCCCTTGATAAACTTCCATAAATGTATTACATTTTCAACATTAATTTAGAATTCGATAAAATATTATGAGAGCTAACCAAAATATGAATTAAGATATAATGTTCACCACATGTTTCATTTCTATTAGCAATATCCTGCTAGCATTAATTAATAATAATTAAGCATTTAATTAATGAGAACCATTATGACGTTTAACTTAAGATGTTGTTCAGATTGTTTAAGAGATCGTAATTTTAGTAGTTTGAAGTTAATTGAGTAGCATATGTGTAATGATTTTGTTTTATCATTTCGTTATTATGCATTTTGTTTCAATTATTCGCTATTTAGTATTTTGACTCAATCAATTGCTATTCATTATTTTGATACAATCATTCGCTATTCATTATTTTGATACAATCATTCGCTATTCAATATTTTGATTCAATCATTCATTATTTCAAGTGTTTCATTGTATTGACTAGAAAAAATTTTACAATTATGAATTAAAATGGTGACATGTTTTGCATACAATTATAATAGCAATAAATATTCAACACAACTGAAAACGGGCTTAGTAAAATAATTTCGAGGATAAAATTTTTAATGAAAATATATTACCGACGATATAATACAGGATGATTATAATTAAAATACCACTTTCAAAATGCTGTAAAAAAAGAGCTAATCGTCACAGAGTTCAAATTTGAACTGAAGATACTTGAAGAAGGAGGAAACGGTATGACATCAAAAAAAGTTACACTGCATGGAAAAATGATGCACTGACGACCCATCCAATTTGTAATGACCTTGCCTTGGTGAATGGGCTTACCACTAATAATGTTACAACCGTTGAATGACTTGGAAGTCATTTTTTCCGTCAAAAAATCGAAACATTGAAACACATTGAACACTACAGTTGGTTTAGTGTGCAACTCTTACAACTACGTTGTCATTTTGTTTCAAAATATCATTGGCAGCCGAATTCACTTTCTTTATGCCATTTACAGCACCATCTATTAATACACTTAGGAACTTTTTTTGATGCTTTAAAGAGCTTTGTTTTTGTTCTTAGGGATGCTACGGTGAAAAGCAAGGACAGTAGTAAATTGTAGAAATAAGACATTTTAAAAGGGTACAGTAAATTCTTTTTTCTTTTTCCCAAAGTAATTTAAGAACTTTTTTTACCTTCAAAATCTTAGCTTCCCTTTTTTATTATATTTTTTGAGCAACATTTTTCACTGTTTTAATGAAATTAATAAATTATGTTCCCTTTGTCATTGTTTTAATATAATTCTTTTTCGTGGAGTTATAACTTCAGGGAATCCTTTATAACATCTTATTCTATTTTCTTTGAGAATTAAAGGAATGTTATCTCTTAAAGTCCAAAACTATTATTTTATTAAAAAAGAAAAATCAAATATGTTATTAATCCAATAAGTTTTGCCCTTAATATAGCTTTTATTGTATTTTATGTTGCATTGGTATAACAGATTAAATACAGGGTGATTATAATTAAAGTTCCACTTTCAAAATGCTGAAAAAAAAAAGTTCAAATTTGAACTGAAGATACTTGAAAAAGAAGAAACGGTATAGCATCAAAAAAGTTCCAAAGTGTAGCAATAGAGGGCGCTGTAAGCGGCATAAAGAAAGTGAATTCGGTTTGCCAGTGATAATTTGAATCGAAATTACAACCAGCTGCAATGCCTGAATTGATTTTTTCGGTTTTTTGACGGTAAAAAATAATTTCCAAGTCATTCAATAGTTGTGACACTGTTAGTGGAAAGCCCATCCACCACGGCATTCTCCGTCTTCAAGTATCTTCAGTTTAAATTTGAACTAGTAGTGACGAGCGTTTCTTTTATTTTTACAGCACTTTGAAAGTGGGATTTGAATTACAATCACCCTGTATTATATCGTCGGTAATTTAATATCACTTAATTTTTTTTTACTCGTAATTATTTTACTAAACCCGTTTTCAGTTGCTTTGAATATTTATTGCTATTAGAATTAAATGGAAAACATTATACAGCAATTTTAGTTCAGAATAGTAAAAATTGTTTCTAGTCAATCCAATGAGTCACTTGAAATAATGAATGAATCAATCAAAATATTGAATAGCGAATGATTGAGTCAAAATAATGAATAACGAATAATTGAAACACAATACATAATACCGAATGATAAAACAAAATCATTACACATATGCTACTCCAATTAACTTTTAGCTACTAAAATTACGATCTTGTAAACAATCTGAACAACATCTTAAGTTAAATGTCATAATGGTTCTCATTAATTAAGTGCTTAATTATTATTAATTAATGCTGGGAAGATATTGCTAATAAAAATGAAACGGGGCGAACATTGTATCTTAATTCATATTTTGGTTAACTTCCATAATACTTTATCGAATTCTAAATTAATGTTTAAAATGATATACATTTATGGAAGGTTATCAAGGGATTTGTAGCAATAAAGGTTCCTTTAAGCTAAAATATTCAATATGCCATTTTAAAATTAATTTTACGTTTAGTTGATCTTATTACAAAAGGCATTCTGAAGTTATTTTTTATATTACCCAATTAAAATTATTTAATTAATTAAAGTAACAGGTTAATTACGAATGTCGTGTTATATAAATTCATGTAATACGAAAATATATATTGGTTCCTATTCCAAAAATTATCAATGAAATATGTTTGCAATTAAGGGAAATATAATTTAAAATGTACTTACCAAATTAATAATTAATTTTTATATTGCAAGGTTTAAATTATCCATTTAATACAGATAACACTGTCCATAATAAGATCTTCCCCTCATCCAATGAATATTTAAAATTCCTCAAAAATGTTTTGTTATATGAATTCGTATAGTACGAAATAAAGTATTATTAAAATATGTAGGTCTCTATGCTAAAAGTTATAAATAAAAATATAAATATTTCACTTAAGTAAAATGTGTTTATTAAAACAGTAATTGATCAAAATTATTACTTTATATTTTTAGGGATCCCAAATACTAAGCGGCTGTTAAAAATAATACATTAAATTTAGATATCGGGACTCCCACTCTTCCAATAAACATTTTAAATTCCCCAAAAATTGTCTGTTATATGAATTCTGTAGAATGAAATAAAAAATTGTTACTCTATCCTCCTGTCTCTATTCTACACATTACAAATAAAAATCTTTCAAATAAGTATGAGTTTATTAAAGCAATAATTGATCAAAATTATTTTTTACTTTACAGTTTAGGTATATTCCAAATACGAAACGACAGTTAAAAATAATACATTCAATTTAGGCAACAGGGCCTCCATAATACGAAGTGACAGTTAAAAACAATACATTAAATTTAGGTTTGGTTTGGTCTGTCACTCTACGGTCATCTTGTGCACACGAAGGCTAAACAGACCGGGACCTACATTTTAAAGTGGATTCCGAACCATTAACAAATACTCATGCCACCACCAGTTTAAATTTATGTAACTGGGCTTCCATAATATGCCTTCCAATATACATGGTCATTAGCTTCACACATTATGTCCTATTTTACAATTACTTTCGAGTCCATAAAATACACAATGTAGTTGAATTTTTGAGGAAAAAAAAATTAATTGATTAAACAGCACCTATTTCATTAATTTGTCGCTTTAAATGAAAAAATATAATAACACAACATAATTTATATTTAATCGTTATTCTGTAAAAAAAAATGTTCTTTAATTTACATTTTGTGTAAACTTACCCACCTGGATAAAATGAGTTTTCTCCCAGCTTGAGACTATAATTTACAGAAGGAAGAAGTTAAGTTTAAATAATCAAAGAAAATGACTCGTTATTACCAACACTGATTAGCAGTTTGTGCAAAACCTACAAATTTCAAAACTTTATTATGTTTATTAAATAACGTTTTCCAACAAGATAAACTTTGTTTCTCTCGGTTACTGTAGATAATTATCAACTACAGAAGTGTAATTAGCACTTTTATATTTTCCAAACCTGACTGTTTAAGTTTCAAAAATTATTATTTTTTCAAAATTCGCATAAAAGATTTATCTTTCGACTTGAGATTATTTTTGTATTTTAAATAATTAATGCTTTAGATAATCCTACTTTATATTGAAATGCTTCTGATTTCCAATACAAAAAAAGATTACAGTTTTATTTTAAATTTAACGAAGGAAAAAATAATAAATTTGAAATAATGAAATTTAATTTATCCTTTATACATTAATTTTGAATATATATTTTAGTATATTTATTATTAATTAATATTTTTTTTGTCATTTATAGAATACAGATTAAATATCAGTTATCAACTAAATAAACATAATATTAGTTTAAGTGTTTAATCATTGCTCAGGTATGTTTTTGTCACTCAAAATTTAAATTTTTTAAAATACTTTTATTCTTCAAGGACATTAAAATGTATGCTGTCTTAAAATTAAAATTGTTTATAGCTATTAAAAGTGAAATTTGTTGAGAAATGATTTATTTTAAAAAATCCCTCATGGAAAACTAAAAAAAAAAATAAAATGTCATATGTCAACATTGATAATGTTTTATTCTATGTACTAACATTGCTCTGCAAATATAGTAACAATGGACTGTGCAGGTGTCTATCCTAAAAAAGTTCTACTAGTTCACCAAGACGTCATGATACTATGAAGATTGCCTAATAAGAACTCGTTACATTAGTGTAAAATGCAGAGACATTATGATTTTTTTTGTTCATTACTTACTAATGATTAATGATGTATAAGTTAGGGCGAGATATACTTGAGGTCCTGATTCAATGTTGTTTCAGGATTGAAGCTGCGTTATTTCTTCAAATAATAACGAAATTTTTAGCTGCCATATTTATTAAAATTTGCTAAGACAGCACTGCATAACTACAACACATAACACACAAAACAAAATTATATAACTAATATTTACAAAATCATCTTAAAAACATGTTCCTCAAGGGTCTGTACCCTCCGTACTTCCTGAAACTTTTCGCTCGACTTCCCCCGCATTCGCTTTTCTCTTTTTCCTTCTCCCATTATTGGTTCCAAAGCCTAACGAGCAAAAAATACATGTAAAATCCAAAGTCTAACGTAAGGGTCAAGCCGTCCTTGAAAAAAATATCTATTAACCTTGAGTTCCAGTTACAACTTTTCGTAGGACTGCATGATGGATCTTTACTAATGGTCACGTGCTTCATTTTTTGCATATTTTATATATTAATTTTTTAATAATTCACTAATATGCTGTCAATTTAAAATGGAGGAAACAATCAAGCAGAAACCAAACAATTTATTTCTTTCCAAAATTCATCTCTTAAAATGTCAAGCCAATATTAAGTAGTAGAGAATTCGTAGAAGAAAAATAATTTTAAATATAATAATAGAAAAATAATAGATGGTTATTGTAACTTACTTATAAAAATGCTTGTACCTTAGTAATACATATTTATAAATTCTCGCAATATTTAACAAATTATTGTTACTTGCTTCTTTTGTTTTATTTTATTTGTTTACTTAGTACTGTCTGTAACTATCCAAAATCGAAACTAAACTTCGAAAGTTTAACGACATCAACTCAGTGTCTGCTAAAAGCATTCCCCCTTTATTGGTATAAAGCAGAAAAATTATACCAATACTTAAATTAAAATGCATACATAAAACAACATTCAAAACGTTTTTCTCTATACAACAACTACACTTAAATATATTTCGGGGTCCTCTTTATAGTTTCCTTTATATTCGAATCTTTAAATCCAAGTCTCCGTAATACTGAAAATAGATAACAGCATAAATCTTCCACTGTAAGTAACGAAGCAAATCAAATCAAGAAATGGCTGTAACTCAATCGAAGATCGCTTTTAAATTTTAAAACAAATCTCCTCGAGTAAGGATGCTTTTAAATTTTTAACAAGATACGTCGGTGAACTTTTTTTTTAAAGAGTTTCTTACCTTGCGGAATAAACCAAAGATTCAAGTAGGACAAAGATTCTTAAGGACGACTTTATATTTCTCAGAAAAAGAATTTATGAATCCTATTTTGGGCGATGTAAACAAAAACAATTATTTTGTCGAATACTGCACTTTGCTTTTGGATTTATTTTTGTTTGTTAAGATGACTCTACTTGCATAAAATAAAGCCAATATTTCGAAA
>BPLQ01013577.1:0-13533 GCA_021605075.1 Caerostris darwini | reverse complement strand
ATATAAAAACTGCAAATTTATATTTCTCAGTTTTCACATTTTTACATAAAATATCCTGCATAAAATGCTAAGGCCATGTAACTAATACTCCACTTGAAATTTTTAGCATATATTTATAATTATCTGCTTCATAAAATGAAGGATAGGAGTTTTTAAAAATTGAATAGAAGGTTTTTATGCTATATTAATTCGTAGAATTCATAAATTATCGTATATTTTCTTTAATTTTTAACTTTTAAATATTTTTCAAAATCTTCATAAGATATACAAAATCCCATGCTTAAAAGTGCAAATAGATATTTTATCAGTGGAACAAATATATCGACAATTGGAAGAATAATTGAAATTATATAAAAAAAAAAAAAAAAAAAAATTGAGTTTTGAATTTTTTTTAAAATTAAAAATATTTCTACTCGCTTTGAGTAGTCATTCTCAGTAGAACATCATATATATACGTATATAAATTAAGCAGTACCCAAAGAGACTTGATATAGACCATGACAACCACAATTCGGCTGAGAAAATACCCCCCAACCATGATATCTTAGTGGTTGGAACCCCCAACTGCATTTTGGTTCCCAATAGAAATATTTCTCATTAAAATTATTTGCCTATCACGTGAATGCCATTAATAAGGAAGTTTTCGGTTTGCCTTGTGCGGTTTTCAACTTGTGTTCTTAAATTATCCGCATGATGCACAAAGATTTCTGAACCTGGCTCGTAGCTATTTATTTGAAAGCATGTTCAAATTATAAAACAAATCGCTGAGAATACAATGCTGACAGGAAAATGTTTTAAACTACATTATAAAATTTTAAATAATTATTAATTTTAATTTAATTCTTAATATTAATTTTTGTAAAATTATTAATTCCAATATATATATATTATTGTATATTGCAGTATAATATTGCATATGTGTTTTTTTTAATTCTATAGTCTCTTTTTTAATTTATGTCACTAATAACACACAGATGAAAGAAGTAGGTAACTGATCAGGTCTAATTTGCGTGTTGTATGGGAGAAATGCCTGACGTTTAACTAATTTCATCACAGCTATTCTGCTCGTTTCTTGAAACACACTCCACTAGCGAAAATTTGTTTTGCAAAGTCATCTTTTATTCATTTCTAAAATTAACAAAAAAAGGAAGACATCATTTAATAAACCAATTAACACACACACACATACATATATATATATGCTATAATATATAACAACAAGATATATATATATCTATATCATTTTAATATATATATGTTGCTGCTGTTCTAATGCAGCTGGTAATACAGACACAGTCAATCTTTATGCCACAAGCAATGCTGAATCGCTGTTACTCCTTTAGAACTACCTAGAACCTGTGTAGCTTGAAGATTATGCTACAGACGCGAGCAACACTAGCCCCACAACGCTCTACAATCCTATTAGATCTATTATTAATCCTATTCCTACAGTTTAAAGTGGATAACACAAACCAATACAAACATCCATGACAACGACGGGACTTGAACCCTGAACCTGGGGTACCGTGCGCCAGAGCATATGTATATATATATATATATATATATATATATGTGTGTGTGTGTATGTGTGTGTGTGTGTGTGAATATGCAAGTTTACTGGTATATAATAATGTATAGAATCAAATATGAGCTGTTCATAAGCTTAGTTATCAGCATAAGCAATCTATGGGTTGCAATCTTTAAAGATTTTTATTTTAATTAGAAACATTATTGGTAATAATAAAGATAAATATTCCATAATGATAAAAAAACAATAGTTTTAATCATTTATCAATTTATAAAAACCGTTTAATCAACCAAGAATCTAAAAAAATAATTTAAATATGTTTTATAATTTAGAAAAAGAATATATTATATCCGTTTTTAAAACCGACACTTTTTTGCACTCAACTTTAACTTAAAATCATGTTGTCATGTCAATCATGGATTACCTTCAATCTGAAAGTATTTTTATAAATATGCAAAATGAACCAGTCTTATATAATCTTTTTCTTACCTTAATATCATATTTAAAAAAAAGAAGCTTTTAAAAGTTTACTTTAATGTTTTTTATTCTAAATTAACCAGAAGTCATGTGATATGTTATAAAATCTGCACTCGTTATTATGGTAGAGTGTAAAACTTCCCTTATTCGTTAGGTGGATCTACAAAAGTACGTTCATTATTTTTTCAAAGAAGACTTTAACTTTTTTTTTACTGAGATTTAGATACGAGCTTTTATCTTGTAGTCATTTAGTCACGGCTGCAAGATTGGAATTTTTGCAGCCGTGAATCAAGAAATCCCATTGCTTTTCGTTTTCTTCCATCATTATTTTGTTGAAAAAGAAGTTCGTGAAGAAACTGCATCACCTATGTTCCTGTAACATCTCAGTCGTCCTGAAAAACAAATTATTCCAAATGTCCCAAAAGCAGTGGAAATAATTACAGAACATAAAATTTAGTATATTTTGCAATGTTTTTCGAATATAGTTATTGTTTTATGTTTAATTTCTTTAGAAGTATAGATTTACATCTTTTTGCATGATTTCTATAAAGTAATATTCATTTATATACTGTAAGATAAAAAAATCATACCTATCACATGCATTGATTTAGTTACATTCGTCACTACGATAACGTAACTGCTAGGTGCCACTAGGTGATTTTTTTAAAATTTATGTGAATAATTAACAATTTAATGTGACAAGTCTTAAATTTTTTTAAAAAATCAATGCAGTTTGTATAATCAAATTTTGAAGATATTCTAAGTTATTTTTTTTTTTTAAATTTTAATTTTCTACAAAAGAAAATGGTTTACTTTTCTCAAAAGTAAACCATTTTTTTTTTTATTTTAAGAAAATAAATTTTTGTTTATCTGAAATAATTTACATTTTAAAAAGCTGTTTCGGAAATTTTTTCGTTAGTGATTTTTTTTTTTTATTTTATATAAATTAATATATCTATTTTTTGTTTCAACACATATGAGCATTTATCTTTTGTTTAAATACATTATCAAAATGAGATTGAATCAAAGAAAAAATTTTTTAAAAAGTCAAAATGAATATATTAAGTAGGGAACTGGAGTAGGCAATTAGGAATAGTGCAAAATATATAAAATATATTTATTTCTTTATAAAAAAAATGCATTCCCAAAATCAAAACTATTATTTTCCTAGAAATTTTTAAGTATTAAAATATAAAATATTTAAAATTAAATTTTTGGATATAAAGTTAAGTATTTGTGAGGTTTTAAGAGTAATTTATAGAAAAGGAAATTTATAGTATAAAAGTTCAAACTTAAAATACAATAATTATTTTTAAAAATTAGAATGATACGTATATCAATGTCGTTCAAATGTTTCATTTTTCTAAATATTTAAATCTTAAAAAGCTCTTCTTTTGTAATTGATTACTCAAGATTCTATTTCAATAGAAATAATTCCCAAAGTTAATTATCTATGAATTTCATTTCAAACAATTTTGATATTACATGAAAGTAGATTACATTAAAAAAAAAATCTTAAATTTCAACGAAATAATGCAATGAAATAAAAAGCAGCATTTTGTTTGAAAATTTTGCAGCAATGTCTCTCTGAATATTAATAATAAACAGATTATATTATAAAATACAAAGGAGTCCACTTAATTTCTTTGTTTTCCAGAAAATGGATAATTAGGAGAATATTATGAGAAATTTCACTAAAGTTTCGGATAATTAAATAAATACTAATTTTTCTTCGAGTAATAATCGATTTCGAAGTGCGAGTAGGAAATTAATTCTCACTACTTCTTTTCCTATTTTATCTGCCATGACAATTTATTAAAAAAGATTTTTTTTCCAAATTTTATTGCTTTATTAAATTATTTATCAAATTATACTGCCTTCTATATCTTAGAATTGAAATCACTCCTTCCAGATGCAAGGAAACTCAATTGTGATTATTTAAGCAGATTTGAAACAATTATTTTCCAAGCTTCTCGCATTGGAGGTATGTGGAAATTTTCTAGATTCTCTAAAATACGACAAGAAAATGAAGGAGTGTCCTGCTTGAAGGCACTACGTTGCAGTAATTCCTTGTGAAAGACTGAATTGATGGATATTCGAGACTTTATACTATTCAAGTCCTTTGTGTTCCAGTGTTGCATGAAAAAGGTTAGTATATAAAATAACCACTTTTAAACAATTAACAAAATGTTAGTATATAAAATAACCATTATTAAACAATTAAATAAAGGTTAATATATAAAATAACCACTTTAAAACTACTAAATAAAGGTTAGTATATAAAATAACCACTTTAAAGAAATTAAATAATGGTTAGTATATAAAATTATCATTTTAAAACAATTTAAAAATTCCAAAAAATGAACGTTTATATGTAACTCAATCAACCATAAAAAGAAATTCACTAGGCGCAATAACAGAAAGAGAAAAATAGTTACTAATAATAATGCAAAATTGTTGAAAAATAAATTTTTCATTAATATTAAAATTAATTTTTTTTTTCAAATAAGAACTGTCAGTTTTATTTATATTATAATTTATAAATAATAGAAGCAAAAAAATAATTTGTGGTGCACTTTACAGTTAAAGTAAAATGATTCAAAAATGTTTTCAACAATTTTAAATTACTACTTACTTTTGCATTTGTATGTATAATAAACGAGCGTATTTAATTTAAAAAAAAACTGAAGTTACTTCGATTATTTTTACAAACTGTCGAAATTATTAAATCTAAAATTAATGAAACAAAATTTGCTGTCTGCTTTTTAAGCTTATATCATTTAAAGTTGATATTAAAATCCGTAATTTATATTTAGGTATTTGAGAAACTATTAATATAAATTCAGCTGAGCAAGAAATAAAATTTAATTGAAATAAATTTATAGAAATATGCAAAATCAAGGGTTTTTTTTTATATTTAAATATCAGAAAATGTTTAATTTGGTTTTTTTGACAATAGTAAAAATACGAATGACATTAATAAGCCTTAGACATAAATTGTTCAATTATGTTAAAAAAAAAAAATTTATATCTTATTTTTAACAAGTAATAATAAAAAAAAAATTTTAAAGTCGATTCCTACTTTTTTTCACTATACTGCAGAAAAGTCCTTTACAAATAAAGTTGACATTTTCCTCTTACATCTGGCACCATCTATTGGTAGATACCTGCAACTTAAATCTCAGAAAAACTAAAATGAATTAATTAAATTTAATGAATGAATTAATATTTGAAAAACTGTATTAACATCAAGTGTCATCCACTACAAGTTTAAAAAAATGTATCTGAACTTGAGTGGAGGAATAAAAAGTATTTTATGAATGATTGAAAATTTGAACAAGATATATATATAGGGAGAGCGCGAGCTAATAGAAGGAATTGAATAAAATAAATAAGCGAATGCTATTGAAAACTAAATTATTTCTAGCTAATTATCGTTTTTCTAGGGAAAGCTATTTGTCATAAGATCGAGTTCTATAATCAAGAGTTCAAAAGCTGATCCTTTTAAAACAGCAAATAATAATGCATTTGTTTTTATGTTATTTAATAACAGGTTCTTGGTAATTAGAAAATCATAAGAACTTGAGGAGTTGAAATAAAAATCAACTGGTTTGCTTTAAAATGTTAATTTGCCTAACTATTTAATGCACATTTCTTATTATTAGTTTATATTTTAATATTTGTCGTCGTTTGAGCTTTTTGAAGATCTTTGATTATATGACCTTTGATAATCTTTGCTAATCTTAGATTTTATGGTCTTTGAATTTTGCTGATCTTTGATTATATGATCTTTGAATTTTGATTATCTTTGATTATATGATCTTTGAATTTTGATAATCTTTGAATTTTAATGATCTTTGAATTTTGATGACCTTTGATTATTTTAATCTTGAAGAATTATTAAGACGTTAATATTAAAGAAGATACTATAAATTTTTTCACCCAAATGAAATTTGACTTAGACAAGAAATTAGGCGCACCGTGTTTATAAATATTGTACGATACTTGTATATCAACTCTTTCATTGTAAATAATTTTTATTGAAAGTTGCACTCCCAGTTATTATTAACAAGAAAAAGGCATAAATTTCAAGTCACTAATTGTTTGTTCATAGTGGGCCTGAATGGCTAGCGCTCTGGCCTCTCGGTACTACAGGTTTTGGGTTCGAGTCCCAGCGGTGCCATGGGTGTTTGTAGTGATTCGGAATCCACTTTAAAAAGTAGGTCCCGGTCCTAATAGGATCGTAGAGCGTTGCGGTGGCATTGTTACTCCGCGTCCGTGGCTTATCTTCAAGTTACAAGCGCCCCCTGGGTAATGCAAAGTGAGTACGTCTCTGCAGCACTTGCCTTAAGGCTTCCAAAGACCAAGCTGTCTGTGTTTGCCAGCTGCATTAGAAAAAAAAAATTTTAGTTCATGGTTAGGATGTTAATTGGTTGATGAAGAATGGCCTACCTATTAATAAATTTAAAGAAAATCAAGTTTTGAATTTTGAAACGCATTTATGCACCTTGTTGGCAAAGGTTTCAATACACCAAAATTGCATATCATAAGTATTTTCTACAAGAAACATTATTCATATACTTTTCTTCATACACATTTTTATTTTACCTTAGGAGAAAGTTCTGTTAACGTTTACCATTTCCTTTTCGTTAGCAAGTATTTCTGGAGAGATATTTATGACAGTAGCAGATGAAAAACAACACCTAATTGCCTTTTACTAGGAGAAAACGTATATGTGTTATTATATTTATTATACATATTGTATGTTCTATCTAAAAGAAATCCATTGTAGAATTATCATTGGAATTATTATCTGGCAAGTAATAAAAGTTATAAAAATGGAATCAGAACAAAAATATTTAAAAGCATAAATAGTCGATTGGAAAATTTCAGAAGGATGTACCTTCAGAGAGAAAAGCAGAATAAAGTGAGAAATTTTCATTAAGCGGGAACATATTTTCCAGTCAATATACTCAAATATATCTGTTAATATATAAGCTAGTAATTCATAAAGTGTTCTAAATGTCATATTATTATATTTTGATCCACAGTTATGCTGCATTATTTATATAGTGCTCTTTATGTTACAGTGATATAAAATGTAATTCGAAATGTTATATTCATTCTCTCCTTTTTACAATCGATACTATAAATTAGCTTATATTGATAATAAATTCCAATATTAATATAATGGATTTAACGTATATTTTCATTCTTAAAATTAAAAAACAGATAAAATTCTAATAAAATTTTTTTTTGTATTTATGTATTTGGAAAAATGGATATTAAAATTGACAAAAAAACAATAAAACGATAATACACCAAAACAAAAGTTATTCAATGTCAAAAAAATGTATAAATGTAAATATTTCTAAAAGGAAAATGCTTATTAAATTTGGTGAATAGGCACGAGATACTGTCAAGTTACAACAAGAGATACGAGACGACAAGAGATACAACAAGAGAATAGGCACGAGATACTGTCAAGATACTACAGAAAAAAAGATTATAATTTTTTTTCTTTTATGCTCCACCCTAAGAAGTGATTAACATCACTATATCATCTAAACATAACCAATATATTTTTGTGCTTATCTTTCCTAAATCCTAAAAACTATAAATAAATTCAAATGTTTGACAGTTTTATTTAATTTTATTTACTTATGTTTTACCAGAAATCACAAAAATTTATTATTAGTTAATTTTTATTAAAATTAAATCTAATTTTATATTGTTGAATCCTAATTTCCATCTATTTAGTTACAAAAACGCCTGCAAAAAAATTACGAAAGATAAATGTTGTCATACTACTGTATCCAAAAAGTAAGAACAATTTTCAATTTAAAACGCCCGGGTCATATGGAATTTCAATTTTCTTTCTTTTTTTCTTGTTTAGGTCGCTGGCAATGTCCTTGGCATCAGTATGAAATTTGACGTCGAAATATTCATTAGCGTTTGAGTTACGCTTGGCTTTGGGCGACGATAAAACAGATTCCGGCGATTTTTGAAAAGTCTGAATTAATTGAGCACAGAACTTGTATTGAATTTTGTTTGTGGAAAACGTATAGAATGTTGCAGAAGGCATGAGGTGAGCATTCCCATATCGGAAAGAAATGTTTAGAAGTGGTATAACCACTTCAAAGAAGGTAGAGGACGCGTTGAAGACGAAGAGCCCAACCTCAACCGACGAAGTTCGCGTCTAAAAAATTAAAGATTTGGTGCTTGAAAACCGTCGATTTATAATCAGAGACCTTGCTGTTGATGTCGGAATTTCAAAAAGATCGGTTAATTCCATTTTGGGCCTCAAATACCTCAAATCTCGATTGGTACCGAAAACACTGAATGCGCCAGCCCACACTGCATTGAATCTTCGTGACTTTTTCGCCAAAAAATGAAACCCATATCGTTCTGCAGCCACCGTATTCACACTGTGCAACTTCTGGCTATTCCCTAAACTCAGACCACTCCGGGAACACCGTTTTGAATCGCCATCCCTTCCGATGACTTTTTAGCATGCATTGAGGATTTTAAAAAAGTTGACTTAAGTGCATTGTGTCCGGATGGCACTACTTAAATATTACTGGAAGAATAAATAAAGATTTTTTGAAAAAAAAAAAATAATTGGTTTTACTTTTTAGGCACAGTAGTGCATATACAAGCGTTCTTATTCTCCTTTTTGATTCAACATTCATACTGAATATACAGGTTTGGCAATCCAAATATTCCTTTTTGCATATTAATTTCATCTGTTTTCAAATAAAATGCTTGTACATCAAATTCTCCCTCTCAAGTTAGGGCTTTGTTTATACGTTAATGCTTTTGCATGCGTAAATTTAGAAAGAGGTATATGAATATGTAAAGCTGAAAAGGCATGTATTAACGCACTAAGATATATGCATATATACGCACATACATACACAACTATATACGAATATTTATGCACATGTTAATATTTATGCACATGTTAAATGTTCCATTAGCATTATTTATATCGTATGAAACATATTATAAAGGTTTCTGGCTAAACATGGTAGTTTTTTTTTAATTTTGGTTTAATTAAATTATTTATATGGGCTTTATATTTTAATTATTTTGTTATATTGAATTTATTTTCATTCCTAATTGAATATGATAATTTATCGGGTTATAAATGTTCACGTCAGACTGTTTTTTATAGCGAATGACATTTTGATTAAAAAATATTATGTACAATTTTCCGAGGGTTTTTTTTTTTTTTGCTGTTTTTACCGATATATTTACGTAAAAAATATTACGTATTATTTTTAGGATTTCTTTTTTGCACATTTTACTGATATATTTACGTTAGTAAAATAACCATTGTAAAAGTTATATCATTTCACAATAGCTGGGGAATGCCAGGACAGAGGTGCAACTGTTTATTTGAAACAGTAGATGGATAATGTAACATTTTGATAAATAAATTGCTACAGAATATTGTATGCATTACAAAACACATGAAAATGTTTACTACCAAAAATTCTGCCAACCTATACATTCTTTGAGACTTTCTGCTAACGCACAAGTAAACAAAGATTCGCATTTGCTTTCTGTGTATCTTGCAGTTACTGATCACCGAAACTATGAGATTGAACTATTGCAATTGTGACTACACATATAAATAACTTACATATATAATGATTACACATTTAAATTACTTAATATATAATGACTACACATATAAATGACTTAATATATAATGACTACACATATAAATGACTTACATCGATAGTTGGATAACCGGCTGAAATTTTTCTATATATTTCACCTTACACTTATCAGCCCTAATTTTACAATAAAGAGGACAAAGATTTTTATGTTAAAAATTACTTAAAATTTCATATGGAAAACTAAATGTTATGTAAGCAGATGAAGCATTGTATATCGTTCACGAGTTCATATCTATATCGTTCACGAGTAAGAGGAAATCTCTTTCTTTGTATATATATATATATATATATATATATATATATATATATAGAGAGAGAGAGAGAGAGAGAGAGAGATGGAGAGAGAAAGAGACAGAAATTGAGAGATGGAGAGAGACAGAAAGAGAGTGATGGGGAGAGAAAAACAGACAGAAAGAGAGTGATGGGGAGAGAAAAACAGACAGAAAGAGAGAAAGAGAGAGAAAGAAGCATGGAAAGATTTAGCCTTTTATTTTCATTAAAATAATTATAAATTTACTTTTAAGCAAGAATATAATATTTTTTACAAGGCTCATTAACATTATCTCAAGTTTTTTGTTGATTTTTCCGCCAATAGACAGTTAATGATCTGCTACACCATATTTTCTTCGTTCTCACACTGTCTTATAAACTTCGGTAATATCTTTTAAAAGAAAATTCTTTTTTAATTTCGAAAGCTTTACTCTCTTTTGATAATTCTGTATTTAAATGTATTAAATTATTAAATTATGTTTTTAAAGCTTGTTCTTAATAAATAAATTGTAAAGTTTAAAAGGAAATCAGAAATTCTCAATTTGAATCTTAAAAGAATTCCAAATTACAAAAAAACGCCTGTATGATGAAGAAACAATTAACGTGTGACGAAATTTTTCATAATTTGATTATTTGCATGAATATGACTCTATTAAAGAGAGGAGTAGTAGGAGATTAAAGTAGGAGATTTTAAAGCTAGAAAGACTTTAATTATAGCTTAATTTGATGACAACAAACTACATTTTCTGACACTGCCATTTGGGTATAGAGAAAATTTAATTCAGAATATCAAATGTGTCATTTTAGTATAACGACCGCTAATGTCTTTTACATTTTAGGTAATGGCCCCTTTTCAAAAAGCCTTAAATATGATTATATCTGAAAAATCACAACATTTAAACTAAAATTAATATAATAATAATTTAATAAAATAAATAAATTTAATTTAATTTAATAAAAACGTTGCTTTATACAAAAAAAAAGTTCATGCAATAAACAATGTATTTTTTCTTTAGCGTAATATCATGATAAAAAAAAAAAAAAAAAACATTATATGTTACAAACCATAATATTTGATATGTAGGGACAGAAACAGATACTAATATAAGTTATGCACTTTTTCTTAGTAAATGTATCAAATAAAAATATATTCCGCCATATTTTCAACAAAAGGCATGCCCATAATTTTTTTCCTTGCCGCATAACATCCTGGGATAAAATAAATCTCTTTCACGGATCTTCTAATCCATCAAAACTGCTCGCAACAAAATTGAATCTTTTAAGAAGGAGGTCACGTGAAAGAATGCTTGAAAGCATACCGCGCAGCATCCACCAACGTCAAGCATGAAAAAGTGTTTTGCAACACCTTCAAACGCTTTACTTCATTAGCGCACAATGCTCATCATATACGTTTTAAACTAAAGAAAACAAGTCTTCTGCATTAATCTTCACTCTGACTTGGTTTAATAAACAGAGAGATTGATGATATGGAAGAAGTAGAATTGCATTTGTTAAAAATCTAGGCATAAATGTATGATAACATTTTTTTATTAAAATATATATTTATTCAATGAATTTCTGCAATTTCTAGTACATGGGTGGCCAACCCGCCTTCCGCGTGCCACATGCGGCCCGTGATATTTATCACACTTTTACAAAATATATTTATTTTATAATGACCAAAGTAGTGAAAAACAATGTATTAAAAAAAATACATGTTTTTTTTTTTTTTAATATGTGTGCATCTTTATATTCAAAAATTAACTGTCGAAATTATAAGAAAAAATTAACTTTGACTTTAAAGTAATATTCTTGCAAATATAGGACATATATTGCATGTTTTATTGATGAGTGTACAGTTATGTGTTCATAGAATAATTAAATTATATTCTTCGAACTCACGATGCTTGCGCATCTTGGAGTATCTAATATAACCAGATTCTACGTTTTACTTTAAGTGACCATCCCTACATACAGTGGACCACAAAATTGAGTATGCACCTTAGAAACTTAGAGACTTTTTGCAATTATAAATTAAATATTGCTTTAAGATGATTGAATTTTTTACCTTATATACTTTAGTCTATGCTTTACCGTACTATACTTATAAAATTGTTACGTTTATTTAATTTTTACGAAAACAAATAAAAGATCTGAGACGAGAGGAAAAACAACACCACAAAAATAAGTATACACCTTTATTAATTTCTTTTTAACGTACAAATTAATATTTTGTTGCGTAACCTTTTGCTTGAATTACAGCTTGTAATCTTCTGGACATAGATTCTAATAGCGTTTTAGTGGTTTCAACAGAAATTTTAGCCCATTCTTCTCTCAGAACCATCTTGAGAACTTCCTTGCTTGTGATTTCGTGCTCATGTACAGCTTTCTCCAATTGCGACCACAAATTTTCGATGACGTTTAGGTCTGGAGACTGGGCTGGAGTGTGTAATTGCTTCTTGCAATGGTACAGCAAGTATAACTGCACAATCTTCGCTGTATGCTTGGGGTCGTTGTCCTGTTGGAATATGAAGCTTGACCCAAGCCCCAACTTACTGGCATTTTTTTTCAGGTTATCATTTAAAATCCCCAAATATACATGTTTGTCCATAATACCACCAATAAAAGCAAGCTCTCCAACTCCTCCAGCCGACATACAACCCCAAACGAGGACAGATCCACGTCCGCACTTGACTGTCTTAATGGTGTTTTCAGGTGCCAGTGCTTTCCCAGCTTCTCTCCATATTTTAAATCGTCCATCGCTTCCGTAAAGATTTAACGTACTTTCATCAGAAAATATTACAGTGTTCAGAAAGAAATAGGCTTTAAATGACGTTCTTTGGCGAAAATCACTCTCTTTTGTCTATTCACATACTTGATGAGTGGTTTTCGTATTGGTGTACGGCCATGAAACCCATATTGGTGAAGGGTACGTCGAATTGTTTCAACTGAGATCTTTTTCCCGGACATCCATAAAGCTAGTTTAGAGGCACTCACTCTCGGATCTTTCTTTACTGAGGGAATTATCTTCCTCTTCGCTGTAGTACTCAGTATTTCTTTACGTCCTCTTCCATGAATATTGGCCACAGATCCAGTTTTTTTTTATACTTCTGTAGTATTTTTTGGGCTCAACCATGAGTTACACCAACCAACGAAGCGATTTCTCGAAGAGATTTGCCCTCTTTCGACCATTTTACAATCAATAAACTCTCAGATTCAGTAGTTTCTCTATGAGAGCTCATTTTACGATTTTTATTAAGAAAAAATACTATTTAAAAGCGTTGAAGTGCAATAGCACGTGTTATAAGCAGCAGCTACTCCTGAAACTCTTTAAAGAAAATTTGAAACTAAAAAAAAGTGGTGGCATAATTTACAAATATAAGAAGTGTATACTCAATTTTGTGGCATGGTTTTCTATCTTTTCTTCGAATCGCTTAACTTTTTTCGTAATAAATAAGTTAATTATAGTATTGTGTTATTATAGGATGGTAAAGCAGAGGTTAAAGCATCTAGGATAAAAAAATTTATCTATTTAAATCAATATTTAATTTGTAATTGGAAGAAGTCTAA
>BPLQ01013576.1:0-85546 GCA_021605075.1 Caerostris darwini | reverse complement strand
CAGAAGGCACCTGCTCAGGCAAAGAGCTTCAACAAATAATAGTAAAAATCTAATAAACACACACAGGAGGCAGCAGCCGTGCAGAAGCAGGTATATATAAACAAAAAGAGTTAATTATAAAAACAAAAAGAGAACAAAGAACAACTAAAGAAATTGCATGAAAAAATCAACATGACAGCAAAAATAGATCAAGTGGCCGAGGTAATGAGGCCACAACAAGCAATCACTCATAATATATGGAATCCCTGAGGGACACTAACAAGAACAGATAGTGGTGGCAATTCAGAAAACAATACTAAATGAAAAATCCAAGGGATAACTTGATAGAAAAACTCTTACAGATAAAAACTCTAGACAGCACGCATGGCATCTCTTACCACAATAGAATCCCAAAAAGTGCTCACAAAGAGAGGCTACTTATCAACTTCATAACATGTCAAGTGAAGCCCTACTTCAGACTCAAAGAGATGCTTTAAATGCCAACAGATCGGACACTTATCCTACGACTGCAAAAACAAAATGATGTGCGGCAAGTGTGGTGACGAACACGACACAAGAAAGTGTTCTTCTGAAACTAAAGTGTGTAAACTGCACCCAACACAATAACAGCACAGAAGACAACCTACCAGTAAACCACTGCGCCTTTGACTTCAAATGCCCAACTTATAGAAACCAAATAAACCAAATGAGACGCCAACAAAAAGAAACAACCACAGCACCCCAACAACAACAAATAGCTTCCCAAAAAAGAAAACCAACTGGACAAACAAAATAGCCAAGAACAAAACCAACATGAATAATAGCCCAACAATGAACAATAACCTCAGCGAAAATCAAAACAATCAACCAAAAGACGTAAACTTCACTAAACATTCAAAGCTAAAAATAGCCCAGCAGAACCTGCAGCATTCAAAATCTGCAACTCTACTATTCATAAAGATAATGGAGGAAGAAAGTATAGATATAGGATTAATACAGGAACCATATTCAACAGACAAAATCCCAGGAGTCCCCACAGGATGGAGACAAATAACAAGCACCACAAAAAGAGCCTCAATAATCATAAGATCATCATTCATACCAATTACAATAGCAGACCAAGCACCAGACAGCATCTCAATCACAATTCCACTTGAAGGAGAAGATCTATTAATGACATCCCTCTACGCCTCTCCGTCAGAAGACATCAATATTCCAATCCAGCACTATGAACAAAAATTTCCTAACAACACCAACCAACTACTGTGTGGAGACTTTAACGCACACAGCACAATATGGGGCTACAGCTCAGAGAACCAGAGAGGCAGAGATCTCATAGAATTCATGTCTCACAAAAACCTATTCATAATAAACCCTCAAGGCTCAAAACCAACCTTCATCAGAGACAATGCAGTAGGGTGGCCAGATTTAACCCTGTGCACCACAAAAATATACAATAAAATCTCCAGCTGGAAAATAGAAGACCTTGAAATAGGAAGTGACCATCAAACAATAATCTTCAACATCAACAGTGAAGTAAATGTACCAATAATATCCAGATTTAAAACTAAATACGGAAACTATAAAAAATTTAACCAACAACTAAAAGGAAAGCTACCTGCAATAGATTTAAATCAAATAAATAATAAGGGTGAACTAGAAAAAGCAGCCTCAGACATAACAGCCGCATTACAAGAATCAGCAGAAATAGCATTCAAAAAAAAAACCAAAAATATACAGCCAAACCAACACCATGGTGGAATGACAATATAAAAAAAACAACGTTCACGAACAAGGGCAATGAGAAGACGAGCCCAATCACAAAAAGACAGGGATCAAAAATATTCTGGAATTCCCAACATAAAAAAGAAAAAGCAATTCTAAAAAAGCTAATAAATAAAGAAAAATCAATTTCGTGGAAAAAGTTCTGTAACGAAGCAAAATCCCCATACGGACAAACATACAAGGCCGCATTCAATAAATTCTTTCAGCCTCCAAACCTACACAGCACAGCAACCAACAACTCAAGCGAGGAAAACATCAAACACATTTTAACATCTCTCTTCCAAGACGACAACGAGCAAGAAGATAACTATCAACAAAAAGAAATTAGGACCATCTCAATCAGAATAAGACAAATCAACACCACCACTCAACAGTCTCAACCCTTCACGCAAGAAGAACTCAACCACATAGTCAAAACCATACCTAAAGACAAAGCTCCAGGACCAGATGGACTAGATAGCAGAATATTAACCCTATTCTACAAGCTAGACCCAACAAAGATGCTGCAACTCTATAACAAATGTATAATGATGGGCAGCTTTCCGACTTCTTTTAAATACGGAGAAGTAATCCTTTTCAATAAACCCAATAAAGACCCTACAATTCCCTCTTCATATCGTCCAATCACGCTTCTCCCAATACTTGGCAAGTGTTTCGAAAAACTAATACTAAACAGACTGCAATTTCACTACAACAGCAACAACCTAATTCATAAAAACCAATTTGGATTTAGAAGCGGCTTATCAACGGAGCATGCCCTCCATAATCTAGTGAAAAGATTTATTCAAACAAAGCACGCAACTTCTACACCGTAATAATATCCATTGACATCAAGGGAGCATTTGACTCACTGTGGTGGCCTTCTATAATAAAGACCTTAAAAGAAGACAACTGCCCGCAAGACCTAATAAACATTATTTGTGATTACCTAAAAAATAGAAAAATAGAATTCAACCATGGAAATAGAAAAATTATTCACGACCTACAAAAGGCTGCCCACAGGGATCATGCCTAGGCCCATTCCTGTGGACATTAATAGCAAATAAAATTTTAAAAGAAACCTGGGAAGAAGATGTAAAATTACAAGCCTTCGCAGATGACTTCATATTTATTATAAGCGCCAACAATAGAAGGTCATTAGAAACAAAAACAACAACAGCTCTTAAAAAATTTCAATCCTGGGCAATAAAAGAAAAACTAAAGATCTCAGAGGACAAAACCCAAGCAATAGTATTTGGAAAAAAAAGGAGCAGTAAAAAGAAAACCAATATTGAAATTTAGCAACCGGACCATTAAATGTAACTCAACACTCAAATATCTAGGAGTTCTATTAGATCAGAATCTAAGCTTCCTCCCTCACATACAACATCTTAAAAGCACCCTTCTAATCAAGTCCAACAAATTAGCAACCATGTCAGGAAGAGGATGGGGTATTAACCCCAAATTCACCAGACTATGGTATAAATCAGTGGCAGAGAGGATAATATGCTATGCAGCATCAATATGGGCCGATAACCTTACAACAAGAAAAATTAATCATATCAACTCAATACAGAGGCAATTTGCATTAAAAATAACTAACGCCTATAGAACCTCTCCAACCTCAGCTTTATTAATACTAAGTGGTCTAGAGCCAACCTACTTAGTAGCAAAAGGGAAGCAACATTCACACAAATCACAAGACTTAAAATTAATGCAACATTCCACCAACATACATATCTACAGAATGATTATCAAGAATCAATATCACAGTGGTGCGAACCTCCATGGAACAAACCATCAAAAATATTAAAAAATACAGAACAAAGAAATAGTGATCTTCAAATATACACAGACGGATCAAAAATGGATAATAGGGTAGGCTCAGCTTTTGTAGCAATGGACAACGACATAGAAATCCACACATGGCAAGAGAGACTTCAAGGCAATAACTCAGTCTTCCAAGCAGAACTAAATGCATTATTGAACTCATTAACATGGATAAAAAACACAAAATATAAAAGAATCAACATCTTTACGGACAGCCTATCATCCATAATAGCCATCAACAGATTTTTCAATACAAATAGCCAGGTTCAAGATGTCAGAAACATACTAAACACAATCAACAACAAATCAATAAGCCTACTATGGATTAAAGCACACGCAGGTAACAAAGGTAATGAACGCGCCGACTCTCTAGCCAAAGAAGCAACAATGAGAAGTACACATCAATCGAAAATAAAAAACCAACAAGCCTACTAAAACGAGAACTAAAAACCAACAGCCTCAAGATATGGCAAGAAGAATGGGACAATGGGATCACAGGAAGAAGAACTCATCACTTTCTCCCAACAGTGTCCACAAAAATGTCAACAAACACAAATATAAATTACTTTGTTACGGGTCATGGTCCCTTTCCAGCATACCTATACAGGTTTAACATTAAAGATACGGACAATTGCATTTGTGGCGAAATAGGCACACCGGATCATTATCTATTCTCTTGCTCTCTAACAGTCTCAAATCATGCACTACAACCAAACCCAGAAACATATGAAGCCTGGGCAAAAAAAGCAGCAATCTCTAAAAAATAAAAGAAAAAATTATCAAGGTTATGGACTTTGTAACGCAAAATATAGACTATATCACACAATAAAAACCATAAACATGTCAATAATATTGTGATGTAACCATATCCCTTAACAGTTTATGTTTATCTATTTACTATTCATAGTTCATATCACTAAGAACCTTGTGTCAACAATTCTGTACATATGTATATAACTGTTATTCTTTTCTCAAGTTGTCTAAATTCATTTTTAATTTTCCTTTTAATATATATTAGATTTTTATAAGTAGTTTTAGTAGAGCGGTTGCTGGCGGAAAGCATGGAATACATGCTATTCGCCATAAATCACTCAAAAAGGCCTAAAGCAAGAGTTCCTAGAACTCCTCACGATTGAGAGCCGTTCTGGCGTGTTGATATGCACCAGACAACTCTCAAAGCGGAACGGACCCAGTGATTATCACTGATTAGCAACAGTGAACTCAGCCAAAGGGCTGCTTGCGTTACCCAGAGTGGTTATTCAATCCTCCTTTCCGTAGTTGTGCAACCAACACTGAAATCCCGTTAATTCGGGAAGGCCAGTGGCACTCCTGCGGCGTTCAAGATCAAATTGATAATTTGATACTCAGCATGCCTAGGC
Source organism: Caerostris darwini (assembly GCA_021605075.1). Lineage (NCBI taxonomy): Eukaryota > Metazoa > Arthropoda > Arachnida > Araneae > Araneidae > Caerostris > Caerostris darwini. The sequence goes on along the minus strand of BPLQ01013576.1, from coordinate 80,594 downwards.
GTTGTAAGGCCTATATTGCATCGTCCGGGAGACATACACCATATTAACCATCATACTAACCATGTTATACTGTTTTTTGTAAATAGGTTCTTTTTTTAAATTTGCTCCGGGGAGTAAAAATCGCAATTTTTATTAATTATGTCAAACATATAGCATCTTTTTTGCTCTTTACCTTTTGTTTAATAAATAGACTTTACAAATAAGTCAAATTTGTTTTGCTTCTGTCTCTTTCTTTGCCTGAACTTCATTATCCTTAATTTATGGACATGAGTGTATTTATTTCAGAAAATTTAAGTCTGGCGTGTTAAAAATTAATAAGATTTTATAAAAAATAAATTGTAGTTTGCAGAGGAGGTAACCAGATCGTAAATGGGCGTGGTTGGGTTGAGAAACTGGAGGCACAGCTTGGAGAACTAACAGCTTTATTGACACACGTACAAACACCACACGCATACAATTAAAACGTACACATGCATTTTTTTTTCTAAAACTTAAATAATAACTATCATCAAAGTTAGAAAATAAATGTATTAAAATAAAAATTCAATATAATTTTAGTAAATCGGAATCATAAGTGTACCTCATGACTGAGTGACCAGATCTCTGCCGATGGTGCTACATGTTTCGCTGCTTGTTGGCGGTACCATGGATGTTTTTGTGGTTCGGAATTCACTTTAACCCGTAGGTCCCAGAATATATATATGACTAAAAGTATAGCCGTAGGGCTAACCCCCATAAAGAGAAAATATCTGTCTCGAAATCTCTTAGTAGGCAGACGACCTTGGCCCACCATGGGACAGTTGACCAATGAAGAAGAAGAATCATAAGTACACATCAGTATTTATTTTCTTTCGTTTTTGAAGACACGCAGCATATGTAAATTTTTTACATGTAGAAATTAATTGATATTTATCGCACATTCGGTAAAATTCTGTTTTAATGTAATTTATATTTAAAAAAAAGGTTTTGATTTAAATGAAATTAAGTTAATTGGAATTAAATTAATTCGAACAGAGTATGCAGTTGTACTGATGCTATCAAGAAAGGAAGAATCGTGAAATTAAGAAATATTTTAAAAAGTCTATCTCTAAAAAGTTGTAGCAGTTAGATAATAGTTGGAGAAAATACGTTCCATATTCCATTATGTATATTAAAGGACTTTTAAATCTGCATATGCAAAATTAAAGTACCTGTTGCTGAAAGTGTTTTTTCCAAAGGATCAACGGACGTGTCGAAGAATGATAAATGGGAATATTGACATTAAAGCAAGCAAACTGCTGGGAGAAAATCTGTCTTCAGAATTCTGCGCATGTTATATTTTGTATGACGATTGATTATATTCCAAAAAAATAGATAAAATTATGTATTTCCTATTTGAGTTTATAAATGGTAGCTAATGCTATAAATATTATGAATTCCATTCTTTTGATCCAATGCATTACTGTAATAATGTATTTGCTGTCCTTGTAATTATGAGAAGCAGCACCTTAAAACTTTTATTATTATATCCAATGAACAATTGATTTATATTTTATTGTTATTATTACTTTAATTCATGTCAACCATTTGACATTCGTAAAAGAGTTATTTTTTTTTCTTTATACGTATTAATTTCCTAAAAATAAAATAACTTGTCATACAATATTGTATTAACACATTTAATTATATTAATTATGTATTATATAAGTTTATTTATTTATAAAGCTTCATTCATATAATTTTTATATTTTTAAGTCAAACCAAATGTTCAGCAAGAAATATTTACATTATTATCTTAAAAATACATATTGCAACGTCCAGAACAATATTTCTTCTACAATAAAATAGATTTCTGCTGCTGAACTTTGCATATGTAACTTCAAGTTATATATTAACTTTCCTGTAATAAATTATGTGAACATGAACTCCAGAAATATTGCCTAACATATTATAAAACCATTAAATTTTTAAACAAACTCCATTAAGAATTGTATAATATATAACTGACATATTTTTAAGAAATAAAATCATTTTTTATTATCAAAGAAGGAACATTTTTTTTAATGCAGATAATAATAAAATTTTGTATTTGCTTAGTTTTGTTTTATATTTGCTCTTTTTACATATTAATAAGAGATATTAGCAGCTGTTACTGAAATAAATTATGACAGACTAATATTTTTTAAATCATTCATTGTATACTATTTTTTTTCTATCGAACAGTCGGTTTTATCTTGGAATGGTGTTATTTGTTTCTATCGTATTATTTGTATTTATTTTGTATGATATCTGTCGTCTTTTAAACTTGATATTGGAAATAAATAAATCTATATATTCGAATATTACGCTTGCGGATTATAGATCTTTTAGGGAAGCTAAAAATTATAGATAAAAATGAATCTTTTTTAGTTGGAGTTTAAATCTGCATCTACATATTACAGGCAAGAAATTAGCAATTTTTATTAATCAAATATTATGTACTCCTCTAGAAAAAATTCTCAAAGTGTATTTCTACATCAGGCTGTCGCGTTGAAAAATTTATTCCTTTAATTTATTCATTTGTCTATTGTGATTATTTTTATACTTACCAATATTTTCAATTCCACTCTCTGTTTCTGAAAAGCACTTCCTATTTCTTGAAGAGTCATCCCAAATATCGCCAGCCCAGAATGAAACTCAATTATGTTTCTCCATTTTACGAACCTTAACGAAAAATTAAATAAACGCTATTCGTTACGAATGAGAGTATCATCATATTACTTACTGTTTGTTTAATTATAATGCCCGCGATGGCGTTACGCATAACTTTTTGAAAGGATGATCAAATGTAGGGGATTAACCATGCCTCTAATTAACAGAGAAAACTTTCCTTGATAAATTCTCGTTGCAGCTGCAGCTGATGTTGGAGAAGTCATTTGACTGTACATTTATAATAGGATTTACTGGGAACGTCGTTTGTTTTTCTTATTTTATCGAAGTGTGAGTGTCTTCCTTTCGAATAAAATCAACAGAATTAAACAAGTGAATTGACACTGATTAATTAACAAGTAGATTGCAGCTGTTGGAACATGTCGATTTACTGTTGCGCTTCTACTTAAAGATACATCTTCCTTTAAAAGATGACACCTCAATTTAAACGTGATTATCGCAGACAAAATGCAACAAGGAAAACATACATCGAGTCTCTTAAATAAGGAAGAATCGGTACATCAGGTGCATATTTGTGCGGGTTTTAATTTATAAAGGAAATTAACATATCTTAAAAGTTCTGCTTGTTCGATTGATGAATTATTGGATGGCCTAAAAACATTTGCCATAAAGTTCTTATATTCTTTATTTTGAAATTTAATGCAAATGAGCTATCCACATTCTATTATTATTATTATTATTATTATTATTATTATTATTATTATTATTATTATTATTATTATTATTATTATTATTATTATTATTATTATTATTATTATTATTATTATTATTATTATTATTATTATTATTATTATTGTGTTCATCGCCAGTTAATTGCAGCTAAGTGGCTAGCGCTCTACCCTTTGGTATCCCAGACTTCAAGTTCGAACCCTGGCGGTGACATGGATGTTTGTGAGTGGTACGTAATCCACGTTAAACTGTAGGTCCCGGTATATTTTTCACAAAGTGTGCACAAAATGATCAAGCTGCTTCGTTGAAAAATTAATATAATTTATATAGTGATTATTTTTATTCTCCCCAGTATTTTCAGTTTCACTCTCTGTTTCTGAAAATTGCTTCAAATTTCTTGAAGAGGCTGAGCGTCAAACCAAATATCGCCAGCCCAGAATGAAAACTCGATTACGGTTCTGCATTTTACGAACCTTAACGAAAAATGAAGAATGTCAAATAAACGCTATTCATTACGAATAAGAGTATCATCATATTACTGTTTATTTAATTACAATGCTCGCGATGGCGTTACGCATAACATTTTGAAAGGATGATCAAACGCAGGGAATTAACAATGCCTCTAATCAACAGAGAAAACTCTCTTTGATAAATTCTCGTTACAGCTGCAGCTGATGTTGCAGAAGTCATTTGACTGCACATTTATAACTGGATTTACTCGGAAAGTCGTTTGTTTTTCTTATTTGATGGAAATGCGAGTGGCTTCCTTTCAAGTAAAATCAATAGAATTAAGCAAGTGAACTGACACTGATTAATTAACAAATAGATTGCAGCTGTTGGAACATGTCGATAGACTGTTGCGCTGCTTCTTAAAGATGCGCCTTCCTTTAAAAGATGTCACCTCATTTTAAACGTGATTCTCACATTCCAACTTTTCTTGCGCAATTTCATTAATAAAACAATGTAGTCTGTTTAAATTCGGATTCAGTAGAAAAATCTTACTTCTTGACAATTTAAAAATTCTGCTTTTTCGATTGATGGAGCTTTTTCGATTGATTGGATGACTTAAAAAAACTCACCATAATCTACTTGAATCCTTTATTTTGAAATTTAACAAAATTGAGTTATATTTTAAACAAATTATATTATTATAATTATTTTCTATTATAGTCTTTTTAAATTAGGAGACAGTCGATTGAGTAGAAAAATCTCCCGTACCAAAAAAAAAATTACCAAAATCTTCTGGTATCATTTTTTTTTTTTTTTTTTTTGAAATTTAATAAAAAAGGAGTAATACATTTTCACAAATTCTATTATAATTATATTATTATTTTCTTCTCCGGTTGATCCTGTTTTGATAAATTAGAATAAAATTGGAAAATTATTTATTTTTAAGTAATGTATTTTCTTGTGTGCAAAGTTGATTTTTTGTTGTTACTTTTGTTGTTAGACAATTGAGACTTTAAATTATTATTAGTATTATTATTATTTTCTTCTGCAGTTAATACTATTTTGAAAAAAGAATAGAATTGGAGAATTTATTATTTAAGTAATACCTTTTCTTATGTGTAAAGTTGAAATATTCGTTTCTCCTTCAATCAAGAAAATTGAGACATTTAAATACAACAAGTTTAAAAAAAAATTATCGTTATTATTTTAAAAATATAATTTTCTTACATTAAAAAAATTATTTCTTATTTTAAAAATTAGGATTGAGTAGAAAAATCTAACTTGCTGGCAATTTAAAAGTTCTGCTTCTTCAGTTGATGTGCTATTGGATGGCCTAAAACAAATTTACCATAATCTTTTTATACTTTATTTTGAAATTTAATAAAATGAATAATACTTTTCCACAAATTATATTATAATTGTTAATATTATTATTATTATTTTCTCCAGTTAGTCCTATTCTAATAAAATGAAATAGTAATACTGAGTTAAATATTTCTAAGTAAGGCATTTTCTTAAATGTAAAGTTGAAATTTTTGTTGCTAGTTCAGTCAAGAAAATTGAGACATTGAAATACAAGTAACAAATTTAATTTATCTGTATTTTTTATAAAATTTAACTTTTCTTACCTAATCGTCGATATGCAATCCCACTTACAAAACAATATAGTCTATTTAAATTAGGACTGAGTAGAAAAATCTTACTTGCTGACAATTTAAAACTTTTTCATTTTCGATTCTATGGCCTAAGAAAATTTACCATAATTTTCATGTATCCCTTATTTTGAAATTTAGTAAAAATGAGTTATACTTTTTCACAAATTCTATTATTATTATTTTCTTCTACAGTAATCCTGTTTTGATAAAATAGAATAGAATTGGTGAATTAATTACTTTTAAGTAATGCATTTTCTTATATGTAAAGTCATATTAAATTAGGATTCAGTAGAAAAATGTTTTACTTGATGACAATTTAAATTTTAAGTGGAAGTAAATAAAGATGACACAAATAGTATTGCTTATTATTTAAATTTAAAAAAAAATGCGCCATTACAATTAATAATATTTTTAAAAACACTTTTAAATTTATGTTAATGGAAACGTTAAAATACATATTTATGAAGATAATATTTCCAATACATTTTCATTTAAATATATTTTTTTTAATTATTTTAGTGTTTATATTTTAGTTTAATTATTTTAGTGTTAGTGTATAATTTTTTAGTTTTGTCTGATCAGTTAATTAAAGCAGCGAAGGATATAATTTTTGAGGAGTTTTTGAATTAACTATTTATTCCAAATCTAATTTAATTATATCCCTCTATTATGAAAAGCGTCATAATAAATTAAATTTAAGACATTTTCATTAAATGGATGACATCATCTTAAAATGGATGACACTTTATTAACTTTTTTATTTCATATGAAAAATTCAACCGTACTGAATTGTTTTCAATTTCCTTATAAAACATTCTTAAACTTATTTTATTGGTTTTTCTTTTCTTTTATAAAAGGAAAAAAAATTTTCAAAGGCAAAAATTGTTAAGAAATTGGAAAAACAGCTAATGGTATTGGTTCTTTTATCTTCTAATGTAGGTTAAATGTTTAACAGCTTATAATAAATTCAGAGATCGCTAATTTACCATTTTAAACCTATACAAAGCATTTTTTATTAATTATCAATAATCATACCAGTTCGTCTAATTGCTTCCAAAAATTATTTTTGTGTCTGTCCCGTTTTTTTGCAATTGTGTAACAATGCTTCTTCCTCCTATTCACTGGCAAGAGTGTCCCCTGTGATGTGCAAGAGAAATGGCCAATTGGCCTACAGACTCTCACCCGAGAGGAAGTACAGAACAACTACGCGTTTCTGTTGAGAAACGTTTAATTTATAGTCTCTCATCCTGAGTGGAAGTATATTTAGCGCATCTAGTTGTTGTTAGAAATATATTTAAAGCACATTAGTTGGCCTACAGACTTTCCCCCAGAGAGGAATTATATTTCGTGCACCCTGCGCGTAACCGAGATCGGGCTTCCGACTTAGTGGTGGAGTCCTTCCACGAATCTATAATTATCTATCTTTAAATGTGTTAAACATTATGTCTCCAATTATATGTGTATGGTGTTATAAAGCCATGTGCAAATAAAGCCGTGAGTTCTCCAACCTGTGCCTCAACTATCTCAACCCAACCACGCTTGTTTACAATTTGGTTTCCCAGCCTGTACACTACAATTTTACTACAACATACAATCTGTACAAACAGTTGTAGATATGTTTCGATTGCACAGAATTTTAAGCGCACGACACTGCAGTTTTTATTGCAATATTATTTTACACAAAACATCCAACCTCAGGCATACAACTATATAATTTATAACTAAGCTACAAATGCAGCACAGAAATATATCATTTTACATTATAGTTTGCGTAATGTTTAATTATAGAAAAAAAAAGGTGCAATACAACTTTTAAATGATAAATAATTTGATTTGAAAGTAAAAATTTGTAAAAGATCAAAATGTATGACAGCGAAGTCAAGTTGGTTTATATAAATAAAAGAAAAAAATTTATATATAAATCCATTACATACCTTGCTGTCAGGCAAGAAGATAGTTGCTAAGAAATCATCTTTCTGGTTATCGTTCGTTTCAGAATTTAAGACGTAATGGCACGATTTTCTGATTTATAAATCGATTAAAAAATATTTTAAAGGATGAAAAATTCTAGAGTTTAAGTTGCTGTCGGAAATTAATCACTGTTCACTAATCGCGATATATATATTTCAAACATGGCTTTTATAATTCATTTAATTGATTGCACTTTCAAGCATTATATTTTATGAAACATGAAATGATATTATTTATGACAAAACACCGATACGATAATATGGAATATGGATTTCAATAATATGGAAATTTAACAAAGCTAAATAAAATGCATGAGGCCTGATGGCCTACTTACTAGCGCTCTGGTACATTGTACCACAAGTTTTGGGATCGAGTCCTGGCGATGCCATAGATATTAATAGTAGTTCCGAATCTATATATTATTCTTGAGCGTATATGAGCTTATAATACGATTGTTGGGCGTAGGGCTAACAAGCTACACCGTAAAAAGAAAAACAACATCTCCTATTTCGAAATCTGTCATTAGCCAGAAAGACTTGGCCCACCATAGGGATGTCGTGCCATTGAAGAAGAAGAATTAAAATGATTATCGCGCTAAAAAAGGTTGCACATTTCATACAGGTGGGTGCATTAATTGAATGATGTTTAGATTTACAAAACAAAAGCCTGAAAAGGAGGATTTTATTTCAACAAATGATATAAAAGCAATAAAAAGGCAACATTTTAACGGCTTGATGGGCAATTGTTTAGCACGCTGGCCTTTGATACCAGTCTTCAGGTTCAAATCCTGGCGATGGCATGGATGTTTGTGAGTGGTTCGGAATCTACGTTAAAATGTAAATCCCGGTCTAATTAGCCTAAAGTGTGCAAAAATATGACCGAAGTGCGACAATCCAAACCTCATGTAAACATATAATGTGATGATATTTTTTCATTTTTGATTCTCCAAATAATTTTTGTTCAATTTAGTTCTATAGCTTTATTCATTTTACCATTTTTATAATTGCTTCTATATTGCAGCACTGCTCTTTATATGCAATTGATTAAAAGGAAATTTACATATTCTTTAAAGTACAAAGACAATAGGACATGCCGCGGTTGATGCACATTTTTTATAAACATATTTATACGACATTTTTGTAATATGAAATTCCGTAAATGCCTGTATGCAGGGGGAAAAATATGCACTTTTTGAAGTCCATGGAAAAATCTCAGACTTTATAAATAAATATCAAAATGTGGAGGATAAAAAATGACTGAAGGTGACAGAAAGGATTGATTTTTCATGTTGCCGCAATTTTGACCCTAAACAGAATTGGTTTCTTTCACGATACGAAATCCATTTTTGAAGGGCACCTATCACAACTTATCATCTGGCTTGAAAAATGCTTCGAATATGTCGGTTTTGATGAAAATATCGATAAGTTTGCATGGATTCAAAATCCCTTCAACATCATTCCTCCATCTATTGCAGCAGAAAACGAAAAACTTATTGAGTTGTTTGGCAACAGTAGTTTGAAAGTGAAATTTGGTTACATAGAATGGACCGAGTTTTTGAGGTCGTAATAATTGAATATTCACTTAACAACAAAAGAGTTCATCGGAATCTTATTCTTTTCGACTTATTTTATTCTATTTCGACTTAAAGCGTAAAAATTTAAATAAAATATACGATGACAGATTGTCAAAATATGTTGTCCAGGAACTTAGAAAATCCCGAAGAACAAAATTGGTAAACCCTAAGTAAAATAATCGTAATATCCTCAAGATAACTTTATCAAAGATGGTAATACAAATTACAAATATTCAGAGTTACATAATAAACAAAAGGCCATAAATGATTTCAAGCAAACCATATCATTTTGAGCCTGTCATTTACAGAAGAATCAAGTGATACTCACGTCTTGGAAGCTCTTGTGATGAATTATCTCAGCAGAGGTGTTTATGTATTTAGCTTTCAAATATTATTCCAATTTGCCTTTTCATTAGTTTATTTTAACATAATATATCTGACAACACACATATCCTTCTTGCTCTTTCACGCCACGATAGCCCCATAGTATGCCAAGGCCGTCTTTCTATTGGCAGATATCGAAAGATATTGTCAGATATCGAGATGTTGTTTTCTTTTTACAGGATAGGGTTGTCAAGTCTATGCCTAACGGTCATATTAGACTGATACCTACGATTTAAGGTGGATTCCGACCTTCTACAAACATCCATGGCACCGGATGCGAACCCGAAAACTGTAGCACTGAGGTCCAGAGCGCTAGTCACTCGGTCATCAGGCTCCCAGATTCCCATATAAATCTATAAAAATCGATTATCCATATATAATGTAATTTCCAAATCTGTTTGGTTTGTCACTCAACGGACATTTTCTGCACATTCTAGGCTAATTAGACTGGGACCTACAGTTTCACGTGGACTCTGAACCACTAACAAATAGCCATGCCACCGCTAGGATTCGAACCTGAAGCCTACGGTACTAAAGGTAACACTAGCCAATTGACCATCATTCCGCTCCCAAATCGGTAAATCTATCCAAAGACCAAATCCAAAATTATACGGATTCCACATGAGGTCTTGCCTCATGGTCAGAAATAGTCAGAAGGCCTCAAGACTCCCACCTGAGAGCCAGTACAGTGCAACCAAGCTCTTCTGCGAAGAAACCACAAAAGTATATTAAAATGCAGAGAAGGCACTGCTCAAATCTTTTGACGTTATTAGAATTACCAAGATTATGGATCAATTAATGAAAATAAATCGATTCGCTGCTATCGAGAATATTCTCTCATAAATAAAATCCTAAAAGTTTCTATTTTTCTCCTAATTGGTAGAAATTAATAAATATCTCCCAAATTCTCCAGATGTTGCCACAATTTTCAGTTTATTGCAAATTTGCTGAGTGGCTCATCAAGTTCAAACTATGTGCGCAGTAAATAAAGCTCATCGATTTCTTAAAAAGATGTCTTTTATCAAAACTAACTCAAACCAATCAACGACTTTAACTCTGAATAAAAAAGAAATAGTTTAGTTAAAGTAAATCAATAATTCGATTTCTTAATAACTTTTTGCTTTAGAATAGACTGCATTTATTTAATAACGTGTGAATTACGTCTGGGATTTCGAATCTGCACAAGACAAATGGTAGATAAATAAAACAATAAATATATAATGTTAATATAGAAACAAAATAATTACTCTCAAACAATTGAAGCTGGTTTATTTAGAGGAAATAATTTTTTATCGTAATGAATGTAATTATCCTTAATCAAATCCATAAATAATAAATTAAATGTTTCTATCTATGACATTCTAGCATAACTCATTAAATAAAATTATAACATTTAACTTACAATTTAATTCTATGATATTATTGTTCTTTAATCTTGTGCCTAGCCAAAAATTACTTGTCTAGACATGTGTACATATGTAGCTTGATTTATTTTTTTTTAATTTAAAGTTCGTTATTAAAATATTAATTAAATTACTCGTTTCAAATATTCAATTTTTTGTTGTTATGCCATTACGATCTTTTTAAATTTTTTTTCGCTTTTTTTTTTTTTTCGATTATTTGACTATATAAGTTTATTAATAACTATTCAAAAATATTAGTATAATATATATAAAATTATTAAAATATAAAACTATTAATATTAATTTTAAAAAAAACTATTTATAAATAAAAATCGATTAGCAAGAAAAATATAAATATTAAATTTTAATTAATTTTAAATTTAATTAATTTTTTAATTAAGTTAATTTAACTTTGCAATTTGACAAACCACGGGTCTTAATCATTATCAGTGTTTTACATCTGTGATTGAGATTTGCTGTTAATTTATTTGTAAAGTGGGGCCTGATAGCCAAGTGATTAACGCTCTGGTGCCACAGGTTTCGAGCACGAGTCCCGGTGGGGTCTGTTTAGTCCTCGTGTGCACAAGATGTCCGTAATTCTACAAACCAAACCAAACGAATCCTGGTCGTGCCGTGAATGTCTGTAGTGGTTCGGAATCCACTTTAAACCGTAGATCCTACTTTAATAAGACTGTACAGCATTAGGAGTAGAGTTGACAATCCTAACCTGTAAAAAAGTAACCTTATCCTGTCTCGAAATCTGCTGCAGACGGCCTTGGCCTACCATGGGGCTGTTGCGTCGATGAAGAAGTATTGAAAGTGAAAACCCAACTGCTTTAAAATCATTAGGATTGAAACTTTCCGGGTGGGATTCCTTCTAAGCCATTTATCGTTGATTAATATATGAAGCTCATTGGAGGCTTTTGAATTTCATTTTAGGTATTTTGTTAAATTGAAGGAAAAAATACCAAGAAATTTTTTGTCGTCAGGAAAATGTAATAAATGTTATTTATAGAATCAGCATTTTAAATTCAATTTCCAATATTCAACAAATTTAAATACAAAACATAGTTTATTTATCACTTGAATTTTTAAAAAAATATTTTTTGATATTTTTTATTTGTGTGTCTAATCCGGGCACCCTATGAGTAGTCTGCTCATGGATGGAGGGAAGTGAAAAACTTCTGATGTGATGGAGAATCAGTAAATAGGAAAATAACTATTCTCCGTGTCGCTGAAGAAAGAGGTCAGTGCCTTCATGAGAGGACTTTTAGGAGGAACTACCTTGCCTTTGCGTATAGTATGGAAGAAAACCTGGAAAACTCCCATCAGGCGTCTGACAAATGATACAAAATTTTTTGAACATCACAAACACCATCAAATCCTCTCGTTTTTTTAAACAGTTTCTACAACAAAGCCGTCAGGGGATTGAACCTCTACCATAATATTCACCAGAGACGCATTGTGCACACTGAGCCCCGAATCGGGCGCGAAGCATAATTCTAACATTAAGAATTTCTACCCCTCTACATCAATGAATATTTAAATGTATATTAAAATAAATATTTATCATTGCATTTCTGGTGTACATAGATTTAAATTTATTTCCCGTACTTTTAAATTTGTTTATATTAAAATAACGACATGTTTCAAATTTTTTATCAACCAGACCGTGACATGCAAAAATTTCCTTTGTAAATCTATATTCGTGAGCTAAATATACCATTTCTTCCATGAAAGGTTGGTTAAAAAGTCGTAAAACTTAACTTCACATTTTTCTTTTCTTGATTTCCCTTTCATATAAAAAAAGTTGCTTCGGCACCCATTTTTTTTTTTCCAGAGATAAAAAAGAATGTTTACTCATCTTCGTCGTCTGGGGCCCCAGGAGGTACCGATGCATCTCCGCCTGATTTCTTCCTCCCCGGGAAGCCCTTTGATCTCACCTTCCCAACTGATCCCGAAGAACGCAGAATCAACCATGCGTTGTTTTCGAGTGAAAATCAGTACACAGAAAAATAGGGTAAACTTGCAATTTTGTTTTTCCAACATTACATTTCGTTTTTTCCCATGTTGTAACTGCAACCGCGTCAAGAAAGGAGTTTTCGTGAGCGAAGACAGAAAAGTAAAAATTTCGTTTTTCTTGCAGGATTACAGCGAAAGGAAAAAAAATTGTATTTCAAAAGATTAGATACCTTACTTTTAATGTATATAACTTTTTCCTTTTTGTTTACTTTTAAAATACTTATGAAATAGTTTGATGGCTATTCAAATACTTGTTTCATATCTATAATATACAGCTGCATTATGAATTTATAAATTAAAGGTACGACTCAAGACTCAGTGGAAACGTGCACCGCTGGTGAGCATTAGGTTCAATCCTCTGGTTGTTCATTGTAGACACTGTTTCATAAAACGACGCGACTTTTTGGCGTTTGTAATGTTCAGTACCTTAGGTGTGAGTCGCACTACCTGGAGAGAGTTTGTCGGGTTTTCTCCCGTACGATACGCAAATGCAGGGTAGTTACTCTTAAAAGCTCAGTCCTTCTTCATCAGAAACGCGGTGTCAAGTCGGACTTCCATCCGAACAACAGAAACTGTGTATCGAATGGGAGAAAAATCCTGAAAACTCCCACTAAGTAGTCCGACTCACGCGGCAAAGCGCTGAACATCACACACGCCACCGAGTCCCCGCCCCCCGTTTTTCTTGAAACAGTGTCTACAACAAAGCCGCCAGCGGAATGAGTCACAGCCCAATGATCACCAGCGACTCCCCTTGCCACTGAGCCATGAGTTGGGCACGAAGAATATTTCTAACATTAAGGATTGCTATCCCTCAACATCAATGAATAATTAAATATATAATAAATATTGTATTTCTCATTTACATTTGTTTAAATTCGCTTCCCTTACTTTTAAATTTGTTTGTATTAAAGTCACAACATATTTCAAATTTTTAACCACAAGAGTGTGTCTTTCAAAAATTTCTATATTCGTGAACTATAAATATCTTTTTTTTTCCATAAAAGGTTGGTTAAAAAAATCATAAAAAATTGGTTAACTTCACGTTTTTCTATTCTTGAGTCCCCTTTCATATAAAAACAAAATTGCTTCGGCACCCATTTTTTTCCAAATTTTACTCATCTTCATCGGCTGGGATCCCAGGAGGCAGCGATGCATCTCCGCCTGATTTCTTCCTCACTGGGAAGCTCTTTGATCTCACCTTCTGAACTGATCCCGAAGAAGGCGAAATCAGCCACGCGTTGTTTGCGATTCAAAATCAGTAAACAGAAAAATAGGGTAGGCTTGCAGTTTTGGTATTCCAACGCTACGCATCTTTTTTGCTTTGTAACTGCAACCGTGTAAAGAAAGGGGTTTTTGTGAGTGTAGACAGAAAAGGGAAAGTTTTTGTTTTTCTTGCAGAATTACAGAGAAAAGAAAAATTGTAGTTCAAAATTATCTGATACCGTTCTTTTTATATAACTTTTTCATTATTGTTTACTTTTCATTATAGTTATGAAATAGTTTGATAGTTATTTAAATACTTGGTTCAGATTTATAATCAAGAGCTGAATTATGGATTTATGAATTGAAGGCCCGATTCGTGGCGCTGTGGCAACGTGCACCGCTTGTGAGCATTAGGGCTGACGTTCAATCCGATGGTGGTTTAGTGTAGGCACTGTTTCATAAAACGAGGCCGCTCTATGGCGTTTGTAATGTTTAGTACCTTGCCGTGTGAGTCGCACTACCTGGTGGGATTTTGCTGGGTTTTCTCCCATACGATAGGAAAATGCAGAGTAGTTCCCGTTAAAAGTCCAGTCCTTCTTCAGCAGTGACTAGGAGCCAAGTCATATTTCTACCTGCAGGTTCTCTATCACAACAGATACTGTGTATTGCATGGGTGAAAACCCGGAAAACTTCCACCAGGTTGTTCGGCTAAGGAAGATGCTGAATACCCCAAACGCCATCGTGACTTCTCTTTTTTTTAAACAGTGTTTACGGCACTGCAGCCACCTGACTGAACCTCAGTCCCAATGCTCACCAGCGCTGCACGTTGCCACTGAGCCACGAGTCGGGCACGTAGAATAATTTTAACATAAAGAAATTCCACCCTTCTACATAAATGAATATTTAAATATAGATTATAATAAATATTTATCATTGTGTTTCTCGTGTACATAGGTTTAAATTTATTTCCCTACTTTTAAATTTGTTTGTACTAAAGTAACTACACGTTCCAATTGCATGCAAAAATTTACTCTCTAAATCTATATTCGTGAACTAAATATATCATTTTTTTCCATAAAAAGTTGGTTAAAAGTCATAAAGTTACTCAATTCACATTTTTCTATTTTTTATTCGCCTTTCATATAAAAAAATAAAATTGCTTTAGCACTCATTTTTTTGTTTCAAAGATTAAAAAAAAAATTCTCATCTTCATCGTCTGTGGTTGGGGCCCCAGGAGGCAGCGATGCATCGCCGCCTGATTTCTTCCTCTTTGATCTCACCTTCTGAACTGATCCCGAAGAAGGCGAAATCAGCCACGCGTTGCTTTCGAGTCAAAATCAGCAAACAGAAAAGTAGGGTAAGCTTGCAATTTTGGTTTTTCAATGCTATGTAGCTTTTTTTTCCCATGTTGTAACTGCAACCGCGTAAAGAAAGGGGTTTTTGCGAGTGTAGACAGAAAAGGGAAATTTTTTGTTTTTCTCCGCCTGGATTACATAGAAAGGAAAAACACCGCAGTTCAAAAATTATCTGATACCTTTCTTTTTTTATATAACTTTTTCATTCTTGTTCACTCATTTGTATGCTTACGAAATAGTTTGATCGTTATTCTAATACTTGGTTCAGATTTATAATATAGAGCTGCAATTTAAATTTATAAATTGAAGGCCCGACTCGTGGCTCAGTGGCAACGAGCGCAGTTGGTGAGCATTAAGGCGAAGGTTCAATTCTCTGGCGGTTTTGTTGTAGGCACTGTTTCAAAAAACGAGGAGCCCCGATGGCATTTCCAATGTTCAGCATCTTGCCTCATTAATCGGATCACCTCGTTAATCGTACTACCCATATGATAAGCAAATGCAAAGTAATTTCCTCAAAAAAATCCTGTTGGAAAGCACTTCCCTCCTTCTTCAGACACTGGGAGCCATGTCAGACTTCTACTCACGGGTGCCCCATCACAACAGAAACTTGCCCCTTCTCTTCCCTTCCCTTCTTCAATGAGTACACGGATTCATAGACTTGGTCTAGATGTGTAATTTCTCTACTAAGTGAGATAAGAAAACAATTGTAGAGTTCTAGTGCTCGATGGCACAGGTTTCTGGTTCTAGTCCAGGTAGTTCCAAGGATGTTTAGTCCTTGGAACTACCTGGACTAAAACTAACTACCTGGACTAAACTACCTGGACCTTTAGGAATCCCCTTTAAGTCGTAGGTCGCGGTCTAATATGACTGTAGAGCGTTCTTCAGCCGTTCGGAGCCAAGTCAGACTTCCATCCCAACAGTCGCGTGCTCCATCACAACAGAAGCTAACTCTTTACCTCCATCCATGAGTATGATGGGGTATGCCATCAATGAGTATAATAATTCTCTCTAGTCATGGAGTGTCCATGGGGTAAGTCATTCTCAGTGTCCTGCTTTACAGGACACACTGAGAATGCCAAGTACCTCAACCCATGCCAAGTGCTTTTCTAAAGTTAAGCTTATGAAGCGACTAGAATCCTCTCCACAAACTTGCTTTTCAATATGAATGATGATCTTGCCAAACAATTATTATTTGAATAGTGTTCTAAAGTGATATAACTTCTAGATTTTAGTGCGGGCTGATGGCCAATTGGCTAGCGCTCTGGCAGTTACTACCACTGGCTTCATGTACGAATCCTGGCTGTAGCATGTATGTATGTTAATGGCTCGGAATCTACGTTAAACTGTAGGTCCCAGTCTAATTAGCCCAAAGTGGGCACAAAATGACGGTAGAGCGACAAACCAAATCTAGATGTTGGCAACGTCAGGACTCGAAATTCTTTTGATACGACATCTAAAATGAATCATTAGTAAACGTTTTTTTTTTTTTAACTCTTGGAAAAACCACTAATTAAGACGATTAAAGCAGCGATTGGCTTCAAGTCGTCATTGTTTCCATTTCGATTTCCTAAAATTTCACAAGAATGAAGTAGTCTTTTTAAAAAGTTAAAGAGATTTATTTGAAAAATATATTTCTTCGATTACCAGTCTGGATGGTGTCATTAGAGTCCTTTGAAAGAACTTTCTAAAATATTATATACAAAGTTCTATTGTGATAATTCTTTATAAAGAGCTTCAATGAAACTAAGTTTTAAATATTCCTTACTTTGATACTTTACTATAACATCCTTTTATTTTTTTTATAATCACTTCCCGACGCATCAGAATAATCTTTTTATTTCTTCTAAACTTCAGACAGAAGTATTTGACATAGTTTTTCGGCACCATAGCAGGTCAGTTGGCGCACCTGCTATGGAAGATTCGATGCGTTCCGCTCGCTAGCCAACAGTCAAACAGGCCAAGTCTACGGGCCGGCCATACATTATGGAGAACCATTAATAGATGATTGTTAATATATTTTGTAGCTTTAATAAAAAAGTAAAACTTTAGCTACAGGACAGTTACTGAACGATTTGAAAAAGCTAGTCGTATAATTCGTTTTCATTTTTTTATTTATTTTCTGTAGTAATAAAATATCCTTTGAAGATTAAATTGGCTACGTATTATGTATGCAAACTAATAAATCATCAGAGTTTTTATCCTACATCAAGTTTCTTTATCTAAGATCGACAATTCAAACTCGGAGAAAATATTAGCATGTTCTCCGCTCGCCAACTAACAGCGGAAAACTGCCAAATCGTGTACGGGATAGCCATAAATTCTGGAAAATCACCAATTCATGAATCTAGTATATTTAGTAGTGGTAGCATGATTCTGCACCCAATAGCTCGATTTAAAAAAAAATGAATCAGCCTGCTATCTCCTGGGTAAAAGCCCTATTACTATCTTACAGATATTATTATTTAAAATCGTTCAATCCTTTTTATGACCACTATGGTTGTAAGCGTAATTTATTAAAAAATTACTCACAAATTAAGGAAACAATTTTAACTTGTATTGTTAACGACCATTAAAAATTATATTTATTGAAACAATTAGTTTTCAAATATTTTCTTACTCTGCTTTCCTTTTGGTTTTAGTATATCAATAGACCGCTATGAAACTAGTAAACATTATCAACGCTTTTGCAATAAATACTTCAAAATGCATATTTGCATATTTTACAATTTTAATATTACTAAATACATTAAAATTGTAATGTATGGAAGAGGCCTGATGACCGAATGACTAGCGCTTGGTGCCACAGAATTAATTACAGAGTCCCGACGGTGCCATGGATGCTTGTAGTTGTTCGAAATCCACTTTAAACCGTGGGTCCAGGTCTATTAGGACTATAGAGAGTAGGGAGGGCTACCTTACCCCGTAAAAATAAAATACATTAGATATTTCTGAATCTGCCAGTAGGCAGACGGCCTTGGCCCACCATGGGGCTGTTACGCCAATGAAAAAGAAATAATCTATGGACGATAATTTGCATCCTAAAAATAAATTTTTGTAGTTTTAGTTTTTATTTATTTATTATTATGATCCCCTCTCGAAAGTTCACCTCTGTCTTTCATTTTTGTAAAATTGGGAACCTTTGGCATTTTATTTTAATGTGTAAGAAACTTTGCCTTAATCTTCATCCGTAACGTTTATTTGAAATAAAATGAATAAAAAAGTTAATAAAATGCAAATCCGGTTGTAAAATAAGAAACTTTGATGCATTTTTAAAGCTTTAGTTATGTTTCAGTGCCTTTATTCAAAAACTATGCAAATTAGGTTATACAGAGTGTGGAAAGTGAGTCATCAGAAAATCGTATTTATGTTTTTTTATTCGTTATTCTATATTTTATGATTCAATTTTTTCACGTGTACTTCTATATGATATTTAAATAGGATAGCTTTTCAAATAGCTTCATTTAATTTGTGCATAATGAATATTGCACTATTTAAATTGTATGTGTATTTATTAAATCAAAGAAAAATGCACAAATCGTTTCCCTGCAGAAAATGAAAATAAGAAAAGTATTTACATGAATTTAATACGTTCTTTAAATGAAATTCATATCATATTCAACAGCAGGCTGTATTAAAAAAAACTCTTTGAATTTAATAAATATTAATAAAGAAAGAGATATTTTAAACATAATAATGTTATGCCTATTTTTTTTATGTTTTGCCCAGAAATATTTTTGATCAGAATATCATTTGTATATGGCTAAATTTATTTGATATCTTGACTAACACACAAATGTGTAAAAAAATATGGAGATAGTGCGCAATAAAAAATGATGAAAAAATAAATTCAGAATTTGAAAAATTGTCTGTCATGAAATTAAATTTTTATTTTGTGAGCAATTTCGAAAGAGTTACTTTCGAAATATAAATAAACATATAAATAACAATAATAATAATTAATAATAATAATAATAAAAGTAATAATATTTACTATTAATAATACTATATAATAAAATATAAATAATATAATAATAGAACAACTCGATGAATATAGTCATTTAATTCTAATCTATTAAAAGGGATTTAATGAACTATTATGTTTTCTACTTCCATATAAAATGGGCCTGAATGGCCGAGTGGCTAGCGCTCGATACCGCAGGTTTCGGGTTCGAGTACCGGCGGTGCCATGGCTGGATGTATGTAGGGGTTCGGAATCCACTTTAAGCCGTAGGTCCCGGTCTAATAGGATCGTAGAGCGTTGCGGGGGCATTGTTACTCCGCGTCCGTGGCTTATCTTCAAGTTACACGCGCCCCCTGGGTAATGCAAAGTGAGTAGCGTTTACCTTAAGGCATCCAAGACCAAGCTGTCTAAGTGTTAAAAAAAATTCATATAAAATAATTTGAAGGCTCCATCTAAATATTTAAACATATAAAAATAAATTTCTAACAAAATTATTCAATACGATTGAAAAAATTATAACATTAATTTTATTGTTGTGTAACGGTACTTCCTCCTAGACACTGCAATGGTCAGTAGGCTTCCGGACTCTCACCCAAGAAGAACAGTGCCACCGGCACTGCTGCTGAGAAATGTTTATTTTGTAATCTCTCATTCTGAGAGGAAATATATTCAACGCAACCCTGCCTTATAATTGGCTACAGACTCTCACTCGGACAGGAGGTGTATTTTGCGCCTCCAGCACGTATTGTCTATCTTTATTTTCGGTTTAGTGGTATAATCCTTCCACAAATCTATATTTTTCTGTGTTTAAATGTATTAAATATTGTATGTGGGGTGTTTGTGAGTGTGTAAATAAACCGGTATAATCTCAAACCTGTGTTTCAAGTCTCAACCTAACCTCACCCAGTTACAATCCAAAGCTGCACAATCCACAACACTACAGTAGTTCCTTTTTAGCGTTTTAAATGTCAGGCCCTCTAACGAGGTAATTTAAACTATAAACTGATACATATCAACAGATTAAGCTTTAAGTAGGGAGTGCCATGGTAAGTGGAATGCATCTACTACTGCTTCACTGTACTCTCGCTGTGTCATCAATGAGCAAAGATGATATTTTGGGGAGTTCTCGAGTCCAGTAATAGAAATTTGTAGCTTACCATGGATCGATCAAATGCCCTATATTTAGGGTATTTCTAAATTACCAGCATTTGAAGTCAGATCAGGTCTAGTAGATTACTAAAATTGTAAGTTATTAGGACAACTCATTGATATAATAATATAGAGGCCACTTCATAGCCCTTTTCCAGATAATCAGCCAAGAAGGTGTAACGTCGGGTACATAATTTATTTCAAAATTTTCATACGGGAGAAACAGATTCATTAATATCAATTAATTTGGTTTTAGCCTACTCGTGGCTCAGTGACAATGTGTGCCACTGGAGAACATTAGGGCTGAGTATCAATCCGTTGGCGGCTTTGTTTTGACACTGTTTCAAACTCGATGGATTCGTATTCGTAACAAATAAAGATTTAGGAGGCTTTCACGTTTAGATTAATATTATATTTTTGAAATACAGATTTACTACGCTTACAAAAAGACTTCATATTTCCCACGGACATCGTCTACTTAAAGCCTGATGGCCGAATGACTAGCGCTCTGGTTCTCGGTGCACAGGTGATGGGTTCGAATTCCGGCGGTGCCATGGGTGCTTGTAGTGGTTCGAAAATCCACTTTAAACCGTAGGTTCCGGTCAAATATAACTGTAAGAGTGTTGGGCGTAAGGCTGACAACCCTACCTGTAAAAAGAAAACATCTTCCGCCCAGAAATCTGTCAGTAGGCAGACTGCCATGGCTCACCATAGGGCTGTTGCGTCCTCAATGATGATCATCATGATTACAAACTTAGACACTGTAGGTTTCCATTTGGTTTAATTTGCTAGACTATCTCATTTCTGCTACAGAGCTCTCACACATTTTTCAACTATGTATATAGTAATTTACAAATTTACAAACTTGCATATTACTAATTTCGGTAATGAACCCCAAGTTTTGTACGCCTCTCCGTCTTAACAACTTCAAGAAAAGATAATTTATTCCGGTGAAAAATCTGAAATATTCGTCGTGTCTTAGTAGAAGGATTAATTTTTCTTTTTTTTTTTACTCAACTGCTCAAAATAATTGGAGCTAATGAAGATTGTTGCAAAAAAAAATGTAATCATATATACTTTAATTAGCATGGTTTTATTTTTAAAAAAAAAAAAAGCTCTATTTTATAAAAAAAAAATGCTGAATTCTTAAAAAAAAAAATTTCTTAATTGCGATTTCGCAATCTCATTATTAAACCAAAGATAAAACTGCAGCGGTCTTATGAGTGGGGGAACTGGGAAATATGTTCAACAAGAAAAAAATTATTCTCCAGTCTTTGTCTTTCTTTTAAATAAATAACTCTCGAAGAAATGCTCGTTCAAGAAATGTTCTCGCATGCGTTCAAACATTAGTTTTCCTTAGCGTAATCTTCTGCACAACAAATAAATAATCACCATGACTAGAATTTTGTTTCTCACCTCCCTCGTCTAAATTATTTCTCAAATTTTCTTTGGTTTTTTTTTTATACAAACGTATTTCTTATGAGCTGTTGTTATTATGATATTAAAAGTCTTGATTTGTTTTTTGTTTATTCAAGTTATTTTCATTTTATTTTTATGTACTCCAAGATATAATAATTTTAAAATATTGCTTTATATAACTGTTTGTTAAAAAAACTGGGTTGAATTTTATTCTTTTTTAATCTTGTAGTGCGCAGGTTGGGTAACCGAATTGTGGCTGTGTGTGGTCAGATTGAGTTACCTGAGGCACAGGTTGGAGAACTCACAGCTTTATTGACACAAGCACAAACACCCCACACATACAGAGAGATATAATATTTAACACATTTAAAGACAGATAATCATAGATTCGTGGAAGAACTCTTTTTCTAAGCCGAAAACCCTAAACTCGGTTATGCGCAGGGTGTGAGAAATATACTTCCTCTCCGGGTGCGAGGAAGTATATTTCGCTGGGCATTTTCAACTGGCCATTTATCCTGAACTTCACAGGGGAGTGTTCTTAAAGTATGTGGGAGGAATCAAGGTTGCAATTTGTTATTTTAGATATTTTTTGTAGTATTCATAAAAGTTATACCAAATGTGTGTTTTTATAGTGAAATACTGATAAATTAAAGCACAAAATATTTTTAACTTGGCATACTGTCTGAATTTGTTCTAAATTAACTTATAATCATTAAATTTCATTCTGTTAAAAATGAAACGTGTGTTTATACGAATTTCTGATCCTAAAGGTTAGTTTCATTTCCACTAATTAACTGTGCAATCTTAACATTTTATGTGCATATATGGATTTAAATTTGACACTATACAAATAAAATACAATTCTGTCTTGAAAAATTATAATAAAGTCACAAATTATTTGGCAAAAAAAATTACTATACTCAATTTCATATTCAAATAACATATATTTCCTTGTATAAATGATGATTTTCTGTACAGGGGGCAGCTTACTTATAACGGATTTGCTAAAACAATCTCCCAAAAAAAGTTTTGCTTTTATCATTTCTTTAATTTATATTTTTTTAACTTTATGGAGAAAACTTTAAAGGAAATGAGTTTTCATTTTATGAAAATGTGTTGCTTTATTTATAAATTGTTTATATTGCTCGTTTGTTGCGTCGATCCCGAAGCGAAAAATCTGATGTTCGAGAAATTGGAGCCCGTCTAACGGAAACCTTAAAAAAAGTTAAACTATCAATATTTATAATGTATATAATTAACACATAAAAATAACACCGGAAAGTGAAAACTACTTTAATTTTTAACTTTTGTGAATGCATTTATGCAAAAAAGAAAAATTATAAGCAACCTTCTAAGTGTATTTTTTCATTTCGGTTTACATATGGGTTTTGAATTTTAGGTAAATCTTTTGAAAAAAAATATATTCTCGGCTTATATTCGGAAATATACTGTAATCATTTAGCGTATTCAAATACGATTATCAGTGGAAGAAAAAATGCATATAAAGGCATTAAAATGCGAAAATGCAAGAATAAAAAAAACACGAAAAACTCAATATAACTAAAACAATTAAGTTGCATTCTATACCACTAATCCAACATTGGCATGCCTTACGCAAATCTAATTTAAGGCTTATTAGGATACGCATTTTGCTAAAGCTGTCGAGTGATTTGAGTATGTGAAGGTACATCCGTACATGGATTTCACAAACACTTCTTCTCGATTGTCCAAAAAAAAGAATTATTTATTTTTATCTAATCCGTAGAAAAAGCATTTCAATTTCAAAAATCTTCGTCAAGAGAAATAATAAAACCAAACTTCTTAAAAGCCTTCTTTTATTTTGTCTTTTTTTTTTTAAATAAGAAAACTTTTTAAAATTCTGAGAAATAATATCCACCATAGTGTACGTTCCAACGTGAGTAGATTTCTTGAAAATAATGCAATTTGAAAATGATTGCTTAGATTTCGCTGTGCATGAGACAGATGGTTTTTCCTTTTAACTAGTATTTCCAAAAGCAACTCCGCGGTTAAAATAAACATAAAAATATGCTGTAAAACTCCAGAGATTATTTCTGGGGCTCTTTAGGATGCAGAGAATTTGTCATAAGACGAACACTTGATGTGAGTAGGGAAGAAAAGGTTTTTAATAAAGGAAAAGTTGTTTCTTTCCTTTTTTTGAAATGTTAATACAAAAAAATGTCTTACCCTATTTAACTCCCAGATTTCTTCTCTTTTAACACGATATGACTTTCTCGTGTAGAGTTTATTTCATAGAGTTGAAGTGGAAGATGAAATGCTCTTCTGAATAAATATCGTTTCTCCATTTGCATAGGCGCGTGTCTGTAGTATTTTGAGCACAGAACAATATTCGCAGAAATTTTCCAAGAGTTGTATTTGCATTATAAAGACGGAAACTGAAATGTTGGTATTTCTAATAAGAAATATAATAACTGACAAGGAGTAATAATAATATATTAAAGATTTATATTAAAAATTAGTTTTACGAAATTAATAATTTTTCATCATAAAGCATCTGAAATAGTGTTTTTTAATGTGTTTTAAATATATTTTCAGTGATTATCTGAATTTTAAAAAAGTTTTTAACAAAAAGAATATTTTAAGACGAAAAAAATATAAAAAATAAACGAATAAATTTTTTAATATCAAATTATCATATATTAAAATATTATATTTATCAATTTGTATAAAAATAAAGAAATCTATTTATGTTACGGTAAAATTAAGAAGAAAAAACGGTTTGAATAATTTTCAAAGGAATTTTTCAAGATTTGTGTTTTCATTAAACGCGTAACGCTCTTACAGTGATAGTAGACCAGGTCCTTCGAGGGCATTTAAAGTGCATTCTGAACCACTGCAAACATCCGTGACAACGTCTGGAATCGAACCCGAAACCTGGGATATCTAGCGCAACAGCGCTAGTCACTCAACTATTAGACCAAAATTCTCTGTTATAATAAGAAAAAATTGGTATTCGCAACATATGCAGATTTAGGAGCTTACAGATTTAGAATTTTTTTTTATTTATTTATTATATTTTTTAAATGCAGATTTACTAAGGTTACAAAAAGACTCACTAATCTTACATAGTCATCATCGTTCAACTTAGGGCATAATTGCCGAGTGCTACAGGTTTCGGGTTCGAGTCCCGGCAATGCCTTGAATGTTCGTAGTCGCTCGGAATCCACTTAAAACAGTAGGTGCCGATCTAATATGACTGTAAGATTGTTGGGCACACTGCTCACAACCCTACCACGAAAAAAGAAATCTCCTGTCTCGAAATCTCCCAGTAGGTAGATAACCTATGCCCACCTAGGACTGTTGAGCCGATTATGATTATCATTAACTTAGGCACCATATCTTAAAATTTTCCGGATTGTCTCCTTTCTGCTAGGCAGCTCTCGCCCATTTTTCAACTATGCATGTATTAATTTATAAATCGAAAAATTTGCATATGATTAATTTCAGCAATGAACCCCACTTTTTTACGGATATTCATCTAGCAGCAAGAGAAAATATAAACTGTAAGAAAAGACAATTTATTTTGATGAAAAATCTGAAATATTCATCGTGCCTTCGTAGAAGGATTAACTTTTTTTTCTTTCTTTCTTACTCAACTGCTCAAAATAATTGGACTTAATAAAGATTGTTGCGAAAACGACTGTAATCCTTATACTTTAATTAGCATGGTTTTATTTTTAAAAACTTCCCTTTTGAAAAAAACAATGCTGAATTTTTAAAAGAAAAAGAATTTCTTAATTGTGATTTCGCAATCCCATTATTAAACCAAAAGGAATAATTACAGTAGTGTTTTGATTAGGGGACACTCCAGATGTTCAACAAGAAAAAATATTCTCCACTTTTTGTCTTTCTTTGAAATAAATAACTCTCGAAATTAAACGTAGCGTTCAAGAAATGCTTTCGCATGCGTTCAAACATTAGTTTTCCTCCAAGTAATCTTCTGAACAACAAATAAGTAATCGCCAAGACTGCAATTTTATTTCCCAATACTGTTGTCTAAATTATCTTTCAAATTTTCTGTGCAAGGTTCTTTTTTTTTAATGCAATTGTCTTTCTTGTGAATTGTTGTTATTATAAAGTTTAAATTCTTTGCTTGCCTTTTTTTTTATTCAGGCTATTTTCATTTTATTTTTATGTACTGAAAAATACAATAATTTTAAAATATTCATTTATATAACCGCTTATAAAAAATAACCGGGACGAATATTATCTTTTTTAATCTTGTAGTGTGTAAGTTGGGAAACCAGATTGTACTGGATGTGGTTGGATTGACATAGTTGAGGCACAGATTGGAGAATTCACTGCTTTATTGACACAGGCACAAACACCACACACATATAAATAGAGATATAAAATATTTAACACATTTAAAGACAAATAATCATAGTTTCGTGGAAGAACTCATTTTCTAACCCGAAACTCGATTACGCGCAGGGTACGCGAATGTACTTCCTCTCCGGGTGAGAGTCTGTAGGCCAACTAACCATTACTCCTGCTCTCTTACCAATAAGTAGGAGGAAGCATGGTTATAACTTGTTATTTTAGATATTTGTGTAGTATTCATTAAAATTTTACGGAATGTGTTTATGGTGAAATACTTTGATTTATCGAAATCTGTTACAGATAATAATTTATATTACAGATAATATTATGTTACAGATAATAATTTATAATAAAATAATTTATAATTTGTATTTTATAATAATTTATCTAATTCTAAAAAAAAGTTCTATGCAACAATAGTAGTAATGAAATAAATATAAAATTTTGAGCTGTTATTGTCCGAAACTAATGTAATAATATATTGATTTTATCTACGTAATGTTTTCAAGTAACCGTGTTCTTCTACTTTCAAGAATAAAAAACAAAAAGTCTATCTAACTAATTCAATTATGTTGCATTATGCCACTAATCAAACACTAGAACGCCTTATGCAAATCAATGTAAATAATTGAATTAATAACTGATGAATAATAATAATAATAACTGTTTTAATAATAATAATAATAACTGTTTTAATAATAATAATAATAACTGTTTTAATAATAATAATAATAACTGTTTTAATAATAACTAATAGCTAATGAGTTTTTGAAAAAAAGATAAACTTAAAGCACAAATGTCTTAAATGCTTTAAATGAGCATAATAACATAACATAACATAACGTGAACATATCAACATAACTAATACAATTAAGTTGTATTTCACCACAAATTACCTTATACAAATCTAATTTAAGGCCTATTAAAATATGCATTTAGGCCTATTAGAATATGCATTTAGGCTTATTAAAGTATGCAAACCTATCAACTGTTTTAATGTACATCAGTACATTTAAAGTAAAGAAATTTATTAATTTTACTGAGGAATTAAAACATAATATAAGAAAGGATTCAAATAGTTTTCAATTGTTTTAAAACATTAGCCTTTATCAAGCTAGAGTTGCTAAGCAATTTTTAATTATCCAATAATTTAATTAAATTATGTTCTAAATAAGTACAGAGTTGGATTAAAAGATTAGTTTATTTTTTTTAAATTAGTTACATATAATCGTTTAGAGTAATAAATTAAATTGATTTCTTTTTATTTTCTTTTTTCTTTTATTTTAATTTTCTGATTTCACTACACTAAAAGGCTAAAAGTATTATACAAAGTTAAAAAAAAAACTAACTTACCTAGAACAAATGGTCAGCATCAAACCAATATCTTTCTCATACTCATTGGAATATACAATTCGTTATACTAATTGAATTTTAGAGCAATGCATAACAAACATTTACAGAAAACATTGAAAATTAATCATTAAATTATTTAAATGAATAAAATCTATGAATCACACCCACTTACAATCTGGTTTCCCAACCTGCATACTATAAAATTAAAAAAAGGATAATATTCCTACTGGTTTTTTTCAAACAGTTATATAAATGAATATTTTAAAATTATTATATTTTTTAGTTCATAAAAATAAAATACAAATAGCTTGAATAGCAAAAATTCCAACCAAGTCTTTTAAAATTATAGTAACAACAACTCTTAAGAAAGACTTTTGTATTAAAAAAATAAACCCTCCATAGAAAATTTGAAAGTTAATTTAGACAACGGATCCAGTCTTGGTGATTATGTGTTTGTTGTTCAGAAGATTACTCTAAGGAAAACTAATATTTTAACGCATGCGAAAGCATTGCTTGAAGGCTACATTTAATCTTTGGGTGTTATTTATTTAAAAGAAAGACAAAAAATGGAGAGCATTTTTTCTTGTTGAACATCTGATGTGTCCCCCAATCATAAGACCAAAGCAGTTCTTCCTTTTGGTTTAATAATGGGATTGCGAAATTGCAATTAAGAAATTCTTTTTCTTTTCAAAATTCAGCATTTTTTTTCTAAAATGAAAGATTTTTAAAATAAAACCATGCTAATTAAAGTATAAACAGTCTTTTTCGTAACAATTTTTATTAGCTCCAATTATTACAACAGCTGAGTAAGAAAGAAAAAAAAGTTATTCCTTCTAGGAAGACACGATGTATATTCAAGATTTTTCACGGAAATAAATTTTCTTTTCTTACAGTTATATTTTCTCTTGTTGTTAGATGGAGAGGCACACAAAAAGTGGGGTTCATTATCGATATTAATAATATGCAAGTTTTTCGATTTATAAATTAATATAAACATAGTTGAAAATGGGCTAGAGCTGCCTAGCAGAAATGAGATAGTTCAACAAATTAAACCAAATGGAATACCGTGTCAAAGTTGATGATAATCATCATCGGCGTGACAGCTCGATGGTGGGCCAATTCCGTCTGCCTACTAACAGATTTTGAGGCAGGAGATGTTTTTTACCGATAGGGTTGTCAGTCCTACCGATACAACGCATTTACAGTAATAGCAGACCTACACCTACTGTGTAAAGTGGATTGCGTACCACTGCAAACAATCATAGCACTGCCGAGGCTCAAACGCGAAACCTGTGACACCGAGGGCCAGAGCGCTAATTACTCGGTCATCAAGCCCTAAGTTGATGATGACCATGTGAAATCTGAAGTGTTTTTCGTGAGTCTAGTAAATCTGTATTTAAAAATGTAATAATAAATAAATAAAATTATAAATTTGTAAGTTTCTAAATTTGTATTTGATACGAAAATAAATTTTCTTTATTGTAACATAACACTTGTACCTGCTGGCCGAGTGATTAGCGTTCTAGCGTTAGAGGCCACAGTTTTCGGGTTCGAGTTCCGGCTATACCATGAATGTTTATTGTGCCTAGGAATCCCTTTTAAAACATAGGTCTCGCTCTACTATGACTGTAACAGCGTTGACTCGTAGAGCAGACAACAATACTCCGTAAAAAAAAAATCTTCTCCTGTTACGTATCTGAATACATAATAAATCTGTTTTTTTTTTTTTTTTTTTTTTTTTTTGTAATCCTAATCAATCTGCATTTAAAAATATAATATTAATTAATAAAAAGTTCTAAATTTGTATTTATTTAGAAAAAAATGGTTTTTTTAATTGTAACAGTCCATTAGGACAACTATTTAAGAGACCATTAGGAAAAAAATGATTATATTCAACAATGTGATTTTAGATAATTTATTCATTTCTTTAATATATTTTTTTCTTCTCAAAATATTCTTTTTGTTAAAATATTTTTTAATTAAGATAATCACTGAAAGTACCTTTATTAACACACTATAAAAAAATATTTCAGATGCTTTATGATGAAAAATGATTAATTTCTTAAAGCTAATTTTTAATATAAATCTCCAATATATTATTATTACTTCTTTATATGTATATTTCTTATTAGAAATACCAACATTTCCATTTCCGTCTTTTTAATGCAAATAAGTCTTAGAAAATCCCAGTGAATATTTTTCTGCGATCAAACTATTACAGACACGCGCCTGTGCAAATGGACAAACGAAATTTATTCAGAAGAACCTTTCATCTTCCACTTCAAGTCCGTAAAATAAACTTTATCCAAGAATGTCGTATAGTGTTAAACTAGAAGAAATCTGGGAGTTAAATATGGAATGACATTTTTCCGTATTAACATTTAAAAAAAGAAAAGAAACATCTTTTGCTTTATTAAAAACTTTCTCTTCCATACTCGCATCAAGTGTTCGTCATACGATAAATTCTCTGAAACCTAAAGAGTCCCAGAAATAATCTCTGGTTTTTACAACATATTTTTATTTTTATTTTAACCGTTACTTTTGAACATACTAGTTAAAGGAAAGACCTTCTGTCGCATGTACTGCCAAATCTATGCAATCATTTTCAAATGGCATTATTTTCAAGAATTCTACTCAAGTTGGAACGTACACTATAGTGGATATTATTTCACAGGGTTTTTAAAATTTTTCTTATTTTCAAAAAAAGACAAAAAAAGAACAAGGCTTTTAAGAAGTTTGCTTTTATTATTTCTCTTGACAAAGATTTTGAAATTGAAATGCCTTTACTGTGGATGATGAAAAAATAAATAATTATATTTTTCAACAATAGTAAAGAAGTGTTTGTGAAAACCATGCGCTGATGTACATTCAAACACTCCATAGTTTTAACTAAATGCATATTCTAATACGCCTTAAATTAGATTTTCATAAGGCGTACCAATCTTTGATTAGTGGTATAATACAACATAATTATATCAGTTAGTATATTGATTTTTTTTTTCAATTTTTGAAAATCTTAGAAAGTATTTTCTGATGATAATTGTTTAAGAAATTTGTGTTTTAAATTTATATTTTCTTCAAAAACTCATTAGCCATTAATTATTATCAAAATAGTTATTATTATTATTACTCATTAGTTATTACTTCATAAACTCATTAGTTCAGTTAGTTACTTTGATTTGCATAAGGTGTAACTATGTTTTATTAGGGATATAATACAACATTATTGTATTAGTTATATTGATTTCTTATTTTGTTTTTATTCTTGGAATATCTTGGAATGTAATTTCTGATGACAATTGTTTAAGTAATTTCAGCTTTAAATTTAGTTTTTCTTTAAAAACTCTTTACTCAATAACTCACAATTTCTATAAAAGTTTGAACTATACCTTTTGATTTAAGTTTGATCTATTTTCATTCTAAACTCATACATTCGAATAATATTAATGATAATACTTTATATTACTACGTGCAATTATCAAAATGTAACTGGGTACGGTTGAGTTGAGATACTTGGGCACAGGTTAGAGAACTCGCAGGTGTATTTACAGAAGCACAAACATCATACCTATACATTTAGAGCCATACAATATTTAACACATTTTACGACTTATAATTTCATATTCGTGGCAGGACTCCACTTTTAAGCAGAAAAGATACTGAGCTATTCTCAGGATGCACGAAATATATTTTAGGGTGAGAGTCTGTAGGCCAACTAATACATAAGGTAGCGCTAAATATATTTCCTCTTGGTTTGAGATACTGTAAACTAAACGTTACAGTCTCTTTTTGTCAACAAACGTGTCTCAACAGAAAGGCCTGATTTGCTGTACACCTCTCGAGTGACAGTTTAGAGTAACTGACCATTTCTCTTGAACGCCACAAGGTGTTCAGGAGGACCGAATGAATATGAATTACGCCATAAATTGCTGTATCGTGATTAGGGATACATCCTGGTCCGAGGAAATGTCGACTCTAAAGAGAAGTGAGGGAAGAAGCTCATTTTACCATTCTCAAATTCTACCGTGGATTACAAAACTATAAACTAAAATTTTATATAAGAAAATTATATTTAGTCTTTAAAATTGATTGTCACTGTAAAGTTTAATGCAACGAGATAAGTTTGATTTTCTGTTGAAAAACATATTGCTCATTTTCTAGTATCTTTTTAGTTTCTCATTTTACGTATGCTTGAATATCAGCTTTAACACATTCGGTTTTGAATGATGATTCTCGAAATAAACGTTAAAATAAAACCAAAATCCGTTGTTTCTGTTGGACAAGCGTCGCTTTTCCTTCCGAGATTGCAAAATAAATGGGAGGAGAAAAGTGCGGATTGGATATTTTTCACGCTCGATAAGGGTTCTGATTTATTTTCTAATAGGAAAGGAGAAACTGCTTTCCGTTGGAATTTCGAAGGTTCAAAAGACCGTCTGATCGTGTTTGCGGCCGGAGGGAGATCTTTTATACCTTCGATTTATTGGAGGAAATGTGCGAGACATCGCCTCTTTATGTTTCGTAAAACATGAAATACGAAACCATTTAATAATACAATACTATATGATTTAATATTTATTATGCTGAATTTGTAAGAAATTTCATTTCTTTTATTATGATCCATTCATAAAATGAAATATGCCTATAAATAATGTAATATATCAAATAAAGCCTTTATGCAAATAAAACGAGTCAGTATCTTTTCAGTTGGGAACATGATGTTGTTCTGATATGAGTTCCGTGACTTCACAAAAAATGCAAGGGAAGAAAAAAATAAGAAAACACAGTGTAACATTTTTTTCTCACGAGAAGAGTTTTAGCATTTCATTCCCATAAGAGAGAAAAGTATGTTATTTGAATAATATATAATAAGCCCATCACTCAAATTTGACGGCAGACAAGCTTTATTATGGACAGTTATATTAAATGCAATTACTGTTTTTTACTAATGAGAACAACCTGTCACTCAAATCTGATACCAGATATTAGGTATTATGTATGATGAGACTCAGGAAATTAGCGATTGTCTGGGCGAATTTCGCAGGTCGAAACAACTAGAGATGGAATATGAACAGTATCGTGCGTTGTTCCATCAAGATTAGTGATACACCACGAGCTGAGAAATTTCTACCCCAATGAGAAGTGATGGAAGCTGACCCCCTCTTGACGAATTTTCTTAAAGACTTTTGGAGAAGAAGAAGAGCGTTCTGAGATTAGTCGACAATAAGTGTTGTCTTTTTCTCGGAAGTGACTGAACCAGCCGGAGTTTCCGCCTGTTTCCGAAGTGAACTTCTTGTAGTTTCGTGTAGGACGCCAAGTGATAATTAAGATCTGCCACAGACTACTTGTTTTTGATTCACCGTAGACTCGAGAACTATATATATATATATATACTGAATGTTTGTAAATAAAAATTATAGTGTTCCCATGAACCTAAAAGTGCCCCTCTTCCTTAAGCAGTTATAGGTCTAGTATAGGCTGAGACTTTACAGTCAAGTTAAAAATATTTTATGTTTTTAGTTTATCTATTAACAATATTTTACTATGAAAATAATATTCAGTATAATTTATATGAATAAATTTTAAAAAATCTGAAAATAATCGATAAAAAAAGGGATAATATTCATACCAGTTTTTTTCTTCACAAACAGTTATATAAAAGAATATTTTAAAATTATTGTCATTTTCAGTACATAAAAATAAAAGGAAAATTGGTTGAATAAAAAAAATGCAAACCAACACTTTTAACATTATAATAACAACTCATAAGAAAGACTTTTGTATTAAAAAAGAACCTCCACAGAAAATTTGAGAGATAATTTAGACGACGGAGGGGAGAAACAAAAATTCCAGTCTTGGTGATTATTTATTTGTTGTTCAGAATATTACTCTAAGGAAAACGAGTGTTTTAACGCATGCGAAAGCATTGTTTGAACGCTACGTTTAATCGCAGAGAGTTATTTATTTAAAAGAAAGACAAAAACTGGAGAGTATTTTTTCTTGTTGAACATGTGGTGTGTCCCCCAATCATAAGACCAAAACAGTTGTTCCTTTTGGTTTAATAATGGGATTGCGAAATCGCAATTAAGGAATTCTTATTCTTTTTAAAATTCGGCATTTTTTTTCTAAAATGGAAGATATTTTTTAAAAATAAAACCCTGCTAATTAAAGTATAAATGATTATAGTCTCTTTCGTAACAATCTTTATTAAGTCCAATTATTACGAACAACTGAGTAAGAAAGAAAAAAAAAGTTAATCCTTCTACGATGGCACGATGAATATTGCAGATTTTTCACCGAATAAATAGTCTTTTCTTACAGCTTATAATTTCTGTTGTTGTTATACGGAGAAGCATACAAAAGTGGGGTTCATTAACGAAATTAATATTATGCAAATTTTTCGATTTATAAATTGATATATACATAGTTGAAAAATGGTCCTAGCAGAAATGAGACAGTTCAGAAAATTAAACCAAATGGAAAGCTATCGTGTCTAAATTGATGCTAATTATCATTGCCACACCAATGATGGGCCAAGGCCGTCTGCCAACTGGCAGATTTCGAGTCAAGAGATGTTTTCTTTTTACACGTAGGGTTGTAAGCCCTACTGTGAAAACCTATCTACTTAAAGTCATAATAGACCTGGAAATGTAGCTTAAAGTGGATTCAAAACCACTACAAACATCCATGCCACCGTCGGGGCTCGCATCCGAAACCTGTGGCACCGAGTCACTTAGCTCTCAGGCCCTATGTTGATGATAACCATCGGAAATCTGAAGTCTTTTTGTACGCTTTGTAAATCTGTATTTAAAAATATAATAATAAATAAATAAAAAATCTTAAATCTCTAAGCTCTTAAATTTGTATTTGTTAAGAATACCAGTTTTTAATTGTAGCAGAACATTTGTACCGGATGATTGAGTGGATTAGCGCTCAGGCATTCGATGCGATATGTTTCGGATTCGAGTCCCGGCAGTGTCATAGTTTTTTGCAGTTATTGGGTCATTGCAGTTTTTTTGCATTACTTGAAACCGTAGGTCCCGGTCTACTATCACTGTAAGAGCATTGAGCGTTAAATAAAAATAAGAATCTTGAAAATTTAAGTTGAAAAGTATTTGATTCCTTTTTTTTATATTATGTTTAAATTTTACAGTACAATTAATAAATT
Organism: Caerostris darwini; assembly: GCA_021605075.1. NCBI lineage: Eukaryota > Metazoa > Arthropoda > Arachnida > Araneae > Araneidae > Caerostris > Caerostris darwini. The sequence goes on along the minus strand of BPLQ01013576.1, from coordinate 45,812 downwards.
TCTCTATTTTTTAAGCAAATTGATCAATATAATATTTTAATATATAATAATATGATTTTAAGCAATTTATTGGTTTCTTTACCATTTTTTTCGTCTGAAAATATTCTTTTTTGTTATTGCGTTATGATGAAAAATTAATAATTTCGTAAAGTTAATTTTTAATATAAATCTTCAATATATTATTATTGCTCCTTGCCAGTTATATTTCTTATTAGAAATACCAACATTTCAATCTCCGTCTTTTTAATGTAAATACAAGTCTTGGAAAATCCCAGCGAATATTTTTCTATGATCAAAATATTGCAGACATGTACTATGCAAATGGAGAAACGATATTTATTCAGAAGAACATTTCATCTTCCATTTCAACTCCGAAAAATAAATTTTACCCCAGAAAGTCATATCGTGTTGAAATAGAAGAAATCTGGGAGTTAAATATAGTACGACATTTTTTCGTATTAACATTAGAAAAAAAAAGGAAAGAAATATCTTTTCCTTTATTAAAAAACTTTTTTTCTTCCATACTCCACATCAAGTGTCCATCTTACAACAAATTCTCTGCAACCTAAAATACTCCCAGAAATAATCTCTGGTTTTTACAGCATATTTTTTTAACCGTGGATTTGCTTTTGGAAATACTAGTTAAAGGAAAGACCAGCTGTCACACGTACAGCTAAATCTATGCAATCATTTTCAAATTGTATTATTTTCAGGAAATATACTCAAGTTGGAACGTATCGTGGATATTATTTCACAGAATTTTTAAAAGTTTTCTTATTTTCAAGAAAAGACATAAAAAGAAGGCTTTTAAGAAGTTTGTTTTGATTATTTCTCTTGACAAAGAGTTTTGAAAGTGAAATGCCTCTTCTACGGATGAGGCAAAAATAAATACTTATATTTTTCAACTTTCAACAAGCATAAATAAGTGTTTGTGAAAACTATGCACTAACGTACAATCAAACACTTGATAGATTTAGCTAAATGTATATTCCAATAGGTCTTAAATTGGATTTGCATAAGGCATACCGATATTTGATTAGTGGTATAATACAACATAATTGTATTAGGTATTTTAATTGTTTTATTTTTTATTCTCGGAATTTTTTTTTAAAGTAATTCCAAACAATTATCAGCAGATTTTTTTTTTCCATAAAGATTGCATTCATAATCTATATAAAGTAAAATAGTTTTCATTTTCCGTTGTTATTTTTATGTCATAATTTTGTAATAAAATTTTGTCATAATTTTGTATAAAGAGTTATGTTTGATACTTTGCGTTATCCGGGTGCCAGTTTTGCCGACATCTAATTTTTCGTTTGTGCGGTGAGGCAACAAACAAACAAAAAATACTACAACATAATAAATAAAATAAAATAACATATTTTCATAAAACGAATAACTCACTTTATTTAAATTTTATTGTTCATAAACCTAAAAAATATAAACAGGAATAAGAACACGCTCGATATTTAGCGATCTAACACGTGCACATGGTTAACAGAAATGTACCTTTTTCTGGTGGAGGGAGATTTGCAGATCAGTATAAAAGCTGACCCAAGTACTGTAAAGTCTCGCATGTACACCGAAATAAACAGTATTTCAGCATAATAATGAGTATAATAGCTATTTTTTTTTCAAAATAATTTGCGATTTTATTATAACTTTTCAAGAGAGAATTGTATTTTATTTGTATATTGCCAAATACCGATTCATATTTATATATATACATCAACAATTTTAAGAATGCATAGTAGAAATGAAACTAACCTTTAGGATCAGAAATTTGTATAAATATATGTTTCATTTTTAACAGAATGAAATTGAATGATTATAAGTTCATTTATAGATCAAATTAAGACTGTACGTCAAGTTAAAAAATGTTTTGCGTTTTAATTTACCTAATGACAATGTTTCGCCATAAAAAACACATTCCGTAAAATTTGTATGAATATTACAAAAAATATATACAAATATTTTGTAACAATGGTTACTCATACACACTAGTAGTAGCCAGTGGGGTTCATTAACGAAATTAATATTATGCAAATTTTTCGATTTATAAATTGATATATACATAGTTGAAAAATGGTCCTAGCAGAAATGAGACAGTTCAGAAAATTAAACCAAATGGAAAGCTATCGTGTCTAAATTGATGATAATTATCATTGCCACACCAATGATGGGCCAAGGCCGTCTGCCAACTGGCAGATTTCGAGTCAAGAGATGTTTTCTTTTTACACGTAGGATTGTAAGCCCTACTGTGAAAACCTATCTACTTAAAGTCATAATAGACCCGGAAATGTAGCTTAAAGTGGATTCAAAACCACTACAAACATCCATGCCACCGTCGGGGCTCGCATCCGAAACCTGTGGCACCGAGTCACTTAGCTATCAGGCCCTATGTTGATGATAACCATCGGAAATCTGAAGTCTTTTTGTACGCTTTGTAAATCTGTATTTAAAAATATAATAATAAATAAATAAAAAATCTTAAATCTCTAAGCTCTTAAATTTTTATTTGTTAAGAATACCAGTTTTTAGTTGTAGCAGAACATTTGTACCGGATGATTGAGTGGATTAGCGCTCAGGCATTCGATGCGATAGGTTTCGGATTCGAGTCCCGGCAGTGTCATATTTTTTTGCAGTTATTGGGTCATTGCATTTTTTTTGCATTACTTGAAACCGTAGGTCCCGGTCTACTATCACTGTAAGAGCATTGGGCGTTTAATAAAAATAATTTAATTATAAAATTTGTATAAATATATGTTTCATTTTTAACAGAATGAAATTGAATGATTAAAAGTTCATTTATAGATCAAATTACGACTGTACGTCAAGTTAAAAAATGTTTTGCGTTTTAATTTACCTAATGACAATGTTTCGCCATAAAAAACACATTCCGTAAAATTTTTATGAATATTACAAAAAATATATACAAATAATTTGTAACAATGGTTACTCATACACACTAGTAGTAGCCTCTCCCTGGCCCCCCGTGGCTTTCAGAATAATATGCCAATTAGCCTACAGATTCTCACGCGAAGAGGAAGTATATTTTGCGTATCCTGCGAGTAGCCGAATTTCAGGCTTTCAGTATAAAAGAGAAATCCTTCCACGAATCTATAATTATCTGTCTTTAAATGAGTTGAATGTTGTAAATCTCTAATTATACTTGTGTAGTGCTTGTGTAATTAAAGCTGTGAGTTCTCAAACTTGTGTCTCAAGTATCACAATCCAACCACGTCCTGCTACTATCTGGTGCCCAACCTGAACATTACAAAATTAAAAAAAGGATAATATTCATCCCGGTTTTTTTAATAATGAGTTATAATATAAAAGAATATTTTAAAATTATTGCATCAAAATAAAATGAAAATTGGTAGAATGAAAAAAAAAATCCAAACCCACACATTATAATAACAACAACTCATAAGAAAGACTTTCGTATTAAAAAAGATCCTCCACGGAAAATCTGAGAGATAAATTAGACAACGGAAGTGAAAAACAAAATTCCAGTCTCGGCGATTATTTATTTGTTGTTCAGAAGGTTACGCTGAGGAAAACTAATGTTTTAACGCATGCGGAAGTATTTCGTGAACGCTATGTTTAATCTTTTGGAGTTATTTATTTAAAAGGAAGATAAAAAATTCAGAGTATTTCTTCTTGTTGAACATCTGGTGTGTCCTCCAATCAGAAGACCACTGTAGCTGTTCCTTTGGTTTAATAATGGGATTGTGAAATCGCAATTAAGAAATTCTGGAAGTTTTCTTAAAAATTAAACTATGCTAATTAAAGTATAAATGATTACAGTCTTTTCAGCAACAATCTTTATTAAGTCCAATTATTTTGGGCAGTTGAGTAAGAAAAAAAAAAGTTAATCCTTCATTGAAGGTACGATGAATATTTCAGATTTTTACACCGAAATGAATTGTCTTTTCTTAAAGTTTATATTTTCACTTGTTTTTAGAAAACAAAGTGGAGTTCATTATCGAAATTAATAATATTCAATTTTTCGATTTATAAATTAATATATACTTAGCAGAAATGAGATAGTTCAACAAATTAATCCGAATGGAAAGCAACATTGTCTAAGTTGATGATGAATTGGTGCAACAGCCCCAATGATGATCATCATCAACTTAGACAGGGTGTTTTCCATTTTCTGCTTGTAGGCAGACGGCCTTGGCCCACCATTCTAGCCCCATAGCGGGCCAAGGCCGTCTGCCTACTAGCAGATTTCGAGACAGAAGATGATTTCTTTTTACCGGGTATGCTTGTCATCCCTACGTGGTGACGCTCTTACAGCCTTATTAGACAGAGACCTACGGTTTAAAATGGATTCCGAACCACTAGAAACACACATGGCACTGCCGATACTCGAACCCGAAACATGTGACACCGAGCGCCAGAGCGTTAGTGACTCGACCATCAGGCTCTAAGTTAAGGATGACCATTGGAAACCTGACGTCTTTTTGTAAGCATAGTAAAACTGTATTTCAGAATACAATAATAATAAATAAATAAAATTCTAAATTTGTAAGCTCCTAAATATGTATTTGTTACGAATGGCAATTTTTTTTTTATTATAATAGAGCCTTTGGGCCTGCTGGCCGAGTCACTAACGCTCTGGCTTTCGAGGACACAGATTTTTGGTTCGAGTTGCGAAGGTGCCATGGGTGTTTGTAGTATTTCGGAATCCAATTTAAATCATAGGTCCTGGTCCAATATGACAGAGCATTGGGCGTAGGGTTGGTAACCCTATACAAAAAAAAAAAAAAAACTCCGGTTATGTTGATGATAGGAAATCTGAAGGGGTTTTTTGTAATCCTAGTAAATCTGTATTTAAAAAAATATTAATTAATAAAAAAATCTTAAATCTGTATTTATTTAAAAATAACAATTTTTTTAATTGTATCATTCAATTAGGACAACAATGTTTATATACATAATTTATTCGTTTAATTACCATATTTTTGCCGCCTGAAAATATTTTCTTTGTTAAAATGTTTTTTAAAGTGAGATAATCACTGAAAGTAAAGTAATTGAAAATTATAATAAGGAACACTGTTTCAGATGCATTATTATGAAAGATTATTAATTTCGTAAAGCTAAGTTTTAAAATAATACATTACTGTTGCCCCTTTTCAAGTATATTCCTTATTATAAATACCAACATGTCAATTTCCATTTTTTAATGCAATTAAAAGTCTTGAAAATTTACGTTGAAAACTATTTGAATACTTTTTTATATTATTTTTAAATTCCACCATAAAATTAATAAATTTCTTAATTTTTTATGCAAATTGATAAATGTATTATTTTAATATGTAGTAATATAATTTTAAACGATTTAGCCTATTTTCTCCGTCTGAGATTATTCTGTTTGCTAAAAATTTTTTAATTAAAATAATCATAGAGAGTATCTTTAAAACATATTAAGGAACACTATTTCAGATGCGTTATGATGAAAAATTATTAATTTCATATAGATAATTTTTAATATAAATCTTCAATATATTATTATTACTCCTTGTTAGCTATGTATTTTTATTAGAAATACCAACATTTCAATTTCGATCTTTTTAACGCGAATACAAGTCATGGAAAATCCCCGCGAATATTTTTCTGTGATAAACTATTACAGACACGCGCCTGTGCAAATGGAGAAACGATATTTATTCAGAAGAACATTTCATCTTCCATTTCAACTCCCAAAAATAAACTTTACCCAAGAAAATCATCACGTGTTAAAATAGAAGAAATGTGGGTGTTAAATACGGTACGACATTTTGTTGTATTAACATTTAAAAAAAAAAGGAAGAAATATATTTTCCTTTATTAAAAACCTTTTTCTTCCTTACTCACATCAAGTGTCTTACAACAAATTCTCTGCAACCAAAAGTAGTCCCAGAAATAATCTCTGGGGTTTTACAACATATTTTTTCTTTATTTTAACCGTGGAGTTGCTTTTGGAAATACTAGTTAAAAGAAAGAACATCTGTCGCATGTACGACGAAATCTATGCAATCATTTTCAAATTGCATTATTTTCATGAAATCTACTCAACTTCGAACGTACACTATTGTGGATATTATTTCACAGAATTTTTGAAAGTTTTCTTATTTTCAAAAAAAGGCAAAAACAAGAAGGCTTTTAAGAAGTTTGTTTTTATTATTTCTTTTAACAAAGGTTTTTGAAACTGAAATGCTTTTTCTGGGGTTGAGAAAAAAATAAATAATTCTATTTTTCAACAAGCATAAATAAGTGTTTGTGAAAACCATGTACTAATGTTCATTGAAATAATCGATACGTTTATCTAAATATATGTTCTAATAAGCCTTAAACTAGAGTTGCATAAGGCATACCAATGTTTGATTAGTCATACATAAGACAACATATTAGTATTAATTACATTGATTTTATTCTCGGAAAATCTTTAAAAGTAATTTCTGATGATAATTGTTTAAGAAATGTGTTTCTTAAATTCATCTTTTTTTCACTGATTTATTATTACTAAAATATGTATCATTATTATTATTCATTAATTATTAATTTAAAAGCTCAAGAGTTCAATTAGTTACAATGATTTGCACAAGGCGTACCAATGTTCGATTAGTGGTATAATACAACATAATTGTATTAATTATATTGATTTATTTTGTTTTTTTCTCAGGATATCGCAGAAGATAATTTCTGGTGATTTTAAGAAATTCGTGCTATATATTTATCTTTTCTTCAAAAACACATAGCTAAGCAACTCATAGTTCTATAAAAGGGCATTTTGATAAGTACACAAAATCATCTATTTTCATTCTAAATTCATGCATTCGAATATTACAATGTTAATGGCAGTTATTTTTATTGGAACATGCAACTATCAAAACTTAAGATGATTTCTTTTTCAAAAATATATATTATTTTGTGCAGGTTGGGCAATCAGATTGTAAATTGGTGTGGTTGTGATATTTATTCGTTTATTTACCATATTGTTTTATCTGAAAAGATTATTTTTGTCCAAAAAATTTTTATTGATTGAAAAAATCTTTAAATCACATTAAGGAACATTATTTCAGATTATGAATAAAAAATTATTAATTTCTTGAAGCTAATTTTTAATATAAATCTTCAATATATTTTTGTTACTCCTTGTCAGTTATATTTCTTATTAGAAATGCCAACATTTCAATTTCCGTCTTTTTAAAGCAAATACAAGTCTTGGAAAATTCCAGCGAATATTTTTCTGTGATCAAAATACTACAGACACGCGCCTATGCAAACGGAGCTAGGCTATGGCGCGCCTATGCCATGGAGCGATATTTATTCAGAAGAACATTTCATCTTCCACTTCAACTCTGTAAAATAAATTCTACCCAAGAAAGTCATACCGTGTTAAAATACAAGAAATCTGGGAGTTAAATAGGGTACGACATTTTTTCGTGTTAACATTTAAAAAAAGGAAAGAAACGTCTTTTCATTTATTAAAAACTTTTTCTTCCGTACTCAACATCAAGTGTTCCTCTTACAACAAATTCTCTGCAACCTAAATAGTCCCAGAAATAATCTCTGGAGTTTTGCAACATATTTTTTTTTATTTTCAACGTGGAGTATCTTTTGGAAATAGTAGTTAAAGGGAAGACCACCTGTCACATGTACAGCGAAATCTGTGCAATCATTTTCAAATTGCATTATTTTCAAGAAATCTACTCAAGTTGGATCATACACTATTGTGGATATTGTTTCACAGAATCTTTAAAAGTTTTCTTATTTTCAAAAAAAGACGAAAAAAGAATGCTTTTAAAAAGTTCGTTTTTATTATTTCTCTTGACAAAGATTTTAGAAAATCAAATGCTTTTTCTGTAGATGAGAAACAAATAAATAATTCTATTTTTCAACAAGCGTATAGAAGTGTTTGTGAAAACTATTTGCTAACGTATGTTCAAACACTCGATAGGTTCAGCTAAATGCATATTCTAATAGGCATACCAATGTTTGATTCGAGATATAATACAACATACACTGAAGTGACAAAAGTCATGGGATATCTCTTAATATCGTGTCGGCCCTCCTTTCGCCCGGCGAAGTGCAGCAACTCGACGTGGCATGGACTCAACAAGTCGTTGGAAGTCTTCTGCAGGAATATTGAGCCATGCTGTCCCGATAGACGTCCATGATTGTGAAAGCGTTGATGGTGCAGGATTTTGGGCACGAACAGACCTCTCGATGATGTCCCATAAATGCTCGATGGGATTCATGTCGGGCGATCTAGGTGGCCAGATCATTCGTTGGAATTGTCCAGAATGTTCTTCAAACCAATCGCGAACAGTTGTGGCCCGGTGACATGGCGCATAGTCATCCATAAAAATCCCATCGTTGTTTGGGTACATGAAGTCCATGAATGGCTGCAAGTGATCTCCAAGTAGCTGAACATAAGCATTTCCAGTCAATGTTCGGTCCAGTCGCACCAGAGGACCAAGTCCATGCCATGAAAAATCAGCCCACACCATTACGGAGCCACCACCAGCTTGAACAGTGCCTTGCTGACAGTTTGGGTCCATGGCTTCGTGGGGTCTGCGCCACACTCGAACCCTACCTTCAGCTCTTGCCAACTGAAATCGCGACTCATCGGACCAGGCCACGGTTTTCCATTCATCCACGGACCAACCGATATGCTCACGTGCCCACGAGAGTCGCTGCAAGCGATGTCGTTCTGTCAGTAAAAGCACTCGAGTCGGTCTTCTGCTGGAATAGCCCAAGAAAGCCAAATTTCTCCACACATTTCTAACAGACAAGTCCCTTGTACGTCCCACATTGATTTATTTGATGCAGTGTTGCTTGTCTGTTAGACTTTACGACTCTTTGCAGAAGTCGCCGGTCTCGGTCGTTAAGTGCAGGCGGTCGACCACTGCGCTGTCCATGGTGGGATTTTATGCCTGAAATTTCACACTCTCGGCACACTCTTGACACAGTGGATCTGGGAATGTTGAATTCCCTAACGATTTCCGAAATGGCATGACCCATGCGTCTAGCTCCAACTAACATTCCGCGTTCAAAGTCTGTTAATTCCCGTCGTGCGGTCATTATCACGTCAAAACCTCTTCACATGAATAACTTGAACAGAAATGAAAGCTCTGCGAAAGCACTGCGCATTTATACCTGTTCTACGCGATGCTACTGCCATCTGAAAATTTGCATATTGCTATCCCATGACTTTTGTCACTTCAGTGTATATTACATTTGTTATACTGATATTTTGTTTTTTTGTTCTCGGAATATCATTAAAGTAATTTCTAATGATAATTGTTTAAGAAATGTGTATTTTAAATTCCTCTTTTCTTCAAAATCTCATGATTCAACAACTCATAGTTTCTGTGAAAATACAGATCTGTACTTTTTGATAATTAAAGGCAAGCATTAATTTTCAGTCTAAACCCATGCATTCGAATAATATTAATAATTGTTCCTTTTAATGGCAGTGATATTAAAGAATTTATTTATTTATTTGTCATTTTTTCCGTCTGAAAATATTCTTTTTGTTAAAATCTTTTTTTAATAATTGAAAGTATCTTTAAATCATCTTAACATTATTTCAAATGCGTTTTGATGAGAAATTATTAATTTCGTAAAGCTAATATTTAATATAAATCTTCAATATATTATTATTACTCCTTGTCAGCTATATTTCCTATTAGAAATACCAACATTTCATTTTCCGTCTTTTTAATGCTTGAAAATTTCAGTTGAAAATTATTTGAATCTGTTTTCATATTATGTTTAAATTCTCAGTAAAATTAATAAATATCTTTACATTTATGCAAACTGATAAATATAATGTTTATATATGTAATAATGCGATTTTAAACAATATATTCGCTTCTTTATCCTATTTTTTCGTCTGAAAATATTAAGATAATCACTGAAAATATCTTTAAAACGCATTAAAGAAAACTATTTCAGATGCGTTATGATGAAAAAACATTAATTTCATAAAGTTAATTTTTAATATAAATCCTCAATATATTATTATTATTCCTTGTCAGTTATATTTCTTATTAGAAATACCAACATTTCAATCTCCGCCTTTTTAATGCAAATACAAGCCTTGGAAAATCTCCGCGAATATTTTTCTGTGATTAAAATATTGCAGACACTCGCCTATGCAAATAGAGAAACGATATTTATTCAGAAGAACATTTCGTCTTCCCCTTCAACTCGGAAAAATAAATTTTACCCCAGAAAGTCGTATCGTGTTAAAATAGAAGAACTCTGGGAGTTAAATAGGGTACGACATTTTTTCATGTTAACATTAAAAAAAAAGGAAAGAAATACCTTTTCCTTTATTAAAAACTTTTTTATCCGTACTCACATAAAGTGTTCGTCTTACGACAAATTCTCTGCAACCTAAATAGTCTCAGTAATAATCTCTGGTTTTTAGAACATATTTTTATTTTAACACAGTAGTTGCTTTCTGAAATACTAGTTAAAGGACGACGACGTAGCATGTACGACGAAATCTATGCAATCATTTTCAAATTGCATTATTTTCATGAAATCTACTCAAGTTGGAACATACATTATTGTGAATATCCTTTCACAGAATTTTTAAAAGTTTTCTTATTTTTAAAGAAAGACAAAAAAAAAAGAAGTCTTTTGAGAAGTTTGTTTTTATTATTTCTTTGGACAAAACTTTTTGAAATTGAAATGCTTTTTCTGCGGATTTGAAAAAAATAAGTAATTAAATTTTTCAACAAGCATAATTAAGTGTTTGTGAAAACCATGCGCTTATCCAAACGCACGATAGGTTTAGCTAAATGCATATTGTAATAAGCCTCAAATTAGATTTGCATAAGGCATACCAGTGTTTGATTAATGGTATATAATACAACTTAATTGTATTAGTTATATTCATATTTTTTTTTTTTTTTGTTTGTTTTCTCGGAATATCATGGAAAGTAATTTCTGATTATAACTGTTTAAGAAATCTGTGCTTTAAATTTATCTTTTCTTCTAAACTGTAGTTATCATTTATTATTAAAATAGTTATTATTACTCATAAGTCAGCCACTCATAGTTCTATAAAAGGACAGAGTTATACATTTTGATAATTACACGCAAGCATCTTTTTCCATTCTAAATTCACGCATTCGTATAATACATTGTTAATGACAGTTCTTTTTATCGGCACGTACAACTATCAAATCGTTTCCTTTTTCAAAAATATATATTGTAGTGTGCAGGATTGGCAACCAGATTAAAACTGGGTGTGATAGGGTTGAGATACTTGAGGCACAGGCTGTAGAACTCAGAACTCCCCACAACTTATCAGCACAAGCACCACACATACACAATTACCTACGGACAATTTTTAACACACTCAAAGACATACGATTAAAGATTCGTATAATGATTTTTCTTCTAGGCCTAAAAATAATGATACTCAGGTACGCGTTGGATGCGCAAAACATTCTTCCTCTCCGCATGAGAGTCTGTAGGCCAACTGTTACACAAGGTTGTGCTAAATATATTTGTTGTCGGTATGAGATATTACAAAATAAACATTTCTCAACAGAAGCGCGTGATTGCGCTGTACTAAATGCTTATCAGCGGCAACGCCGATTGCGCTGTACTTCCTCTGGGGTGAGAGTCTCCAAATCTACTGACCATTTCTCCTGAACACCACAGGGGTTCTCTTACAGTGCGTAGGCGGAAGCACTGTTGCATTATTCTTAAATTAAAAAATTGAAATTTCAAATGAATACAAAAGAAGGGGTTTTTTTTTTTTTAAAATTTCAAAAGTAATTTTTTTTTCCTTTTATATGGGAACATTTTAACATATAATGCTAATAGTTATTTTACCTCAAAATGCATCTTAAAAGACAAATATAACAACTATTTAAATACTCGGATATCTTCCCTTCAACATTTATTTGAATGCAAAAAGTAATGTTTCATTATAGTTCATTACACGTACAAAAATAAGAGATAATATATATTTTTTTTAAATGATATAAGTAAACTGATAAAAAAAGAAAATTATTCCACATAAAAGCAAAATAATTTTTTAAAAGCAAAATTAAATGAATTACTTTTAACTTCGAAAATCAAGAAAAAAAAAAATTTGCCAGCTTTAAGCCATATTTTGCCTTGAAACAATATAGCTGAATTTCAAATGAAAAATAAAATGTTGCATATCTTAACATTTCACAAAAAATCTTTTAAAAAAATACATAATTTCCCTTTTTGGAAACTAAATGTAATTTTAAAAAAATAATACCAGTTTTATAGTAAATTACAAAAGAGTCAAATTTGAAAAATATTAAAGCTTCCGTTCGACATCAAGGTATCGCATGAAATCCTTTTTTCACAGAAAAAAAAGTTCTCAATTTTTTCAAAAAATAAAAGAACATTAGAAAATCTACTGAAAAGTGTTTTTTTTCTCAAACAAAGTTACAATTTAAAATTTTTCCGCTCAGATCTGAATCTGCGGATATGATAAAAATGCGTCTTTCCTTAAAGCTATATAGTTACACAATGGCGTAATTTTTTTTAATCGTAAAAAAACTTTTAACAAAAGACATGCACTGCCTTGGATTTATTCAGGAACTTTCTTTCTCCTGTTTTATTTTTAATTTTTCTCTTTCAATTGAAAATTTAACGTATTAATTATACGAGTTTAAATAAATTCTGTTCACATTTATTTAGTTAGTAGAAAGATTTTGATAATAACAGGTGCCAATATTTATTGCATTATTGTAAAGTATTTACATTGCTTTCACCAATCAAAACTGAAATTTGTCGAAAACTTCAAAATTTATTATTTAATTCCAGCAAATTTTATAATTTCGAGTAAATTAATTAATTAAACAATTTAATTAAATTTAAATTAATTAAAAATTAAATTAGTGTTCTAGGAGTATTTCATGCAGCATTCTTTCGGTATTGAAAAAGTTTATTTCATATATCTATGAAATTGTAATGCTTAGTTTATTATTAATATTTAATTTCATATTTAATTAATAATTTTATAATTATTCGCCATCAAGAGGCGAAGGTAGGCTTCCCTCACTTCTCGTTGGAGTGGGCACTTCCTCAGCCCATGGTCTAACACCAATCGCGATGCAGCAATTCATGGTGTAGTCCATATCCCATTTGTAATTGTTTCACCTGTGAAGGTCGAACAAGCTGTCGTTAATTTCATGAGGTCTCATTATCCATGACACTACAATATGTCTACAATATTGCTTATCTTCTGTAAAATTTGAGTGAAATGTTGTTATTATGCCATTGTTAAAGGATATAAATTCATCTCTCCTGGAAACGAAATGCTACAACTCTTCCCGTGGAAATAATGTTACATTGCGTATGTCATTGAACGATTTATTTATGTTCTAAACATATTGTTTTAATTTTATTTACTGTTTATTATATATATATATATATATATATATATAATAAACAGTAAATAAAATATATATATACATATAAAATATAAATATATATATATATATATATATATAAAGTGTGTATGTATGCAAATATAAACTAACCATATCACTTTTCCATCTATATTTCAACGTTATAAGAAGACAGAAAAATATAAACATTGTTCAATCAAAGAGACATGAGAAACACTCAAATGTTCCACAATAGTCACCATATTTGCATTAAATTTCTATTTAATTTCTATGAAATATTTCCACATCTGAGAAGTTCATGACCATATATCAAGAAAGATATGCAGCAGTTCTGTCCAACTATTCTCTCCAGTTGGTAATTTAGGACATAATTTGCAAAACTCATTTGCAATTCATGAGGCTATTATCATGCAACATTCTGAATTTGATACATTCAATATAGTGAAGTAGGTCGATGTCTTGTAACATCTTGAGGTCTATGATATCCATTTTATCTCCTGATTTTGAAGCCTGCACATATTACACTTCGGCTAACACGATCCTCAAATTGACCTTCCAGTTTTGTTGCTATTATATTAGTATTTCGAATATTTTTCTACTGCAATTTTTTAACATTATTAAGATGAAGCATAAAAAAAAGAGGACAGTAGTTCATAAGATTTGCCTAGATTTGCATGCATAAAATGTTTTTTTAAGTTTCAAATTGTTGACATGTTTTTAAATTTTTAATAAAGAATGACATGGTAACAATGGAGGCGAGCTGGCGCATTTTGGCATTATAGTCACAATTTTCCTTTTTTTCACAAAGATAATAAAGTGCTTAGAGTTGTAATTTACTTTTTACCAAATATAAATTTTCATTGTTTATTTCAAATTACACACATAATAAAAACAAATTACACACATAATAAAAACAAATTACACACATATTGTAAAATCGCAGAATAAGGGCCTTTGAGATTTGCCGTCAAAAATTCTTTTCGACAAAGTGTACCAGATAAAAGGTTGCGACTGTAATTGTAATGAATTGAAAACAGTAGAAGAAACCCGTATTGCCACATTTAGTGATTTAATGCCCAGTTGGCGCCAGAAACAAAGTCGCCAAATTTCAACGGCCCTATTTTGCGATTTGACCTAAAAAGGTTTTCAGTATACTTTCATAATGTTGTTATTTGTTATAGCTTTTGATACAAAAATCTAACGCTACATTTTTCTAGGAATATATATTATACTACATGTGAGCTCGTAAAACATTTGATTGGTTGGCCATTGCAAAGCCTTTTATTCAGTAATTTTTGCCAATTGTTTACTTGGTTATACGCGTCAATTGCACGAGTAGCATTTAGAGTCGTAGAGTTTACTACGTGTTTAAAATTGTTGTAGTAAGTGTTACTGCAGACCACCACCTTTGTTTTAGTTAATCTTAAACAAGTTTGGCCATGTGGTGGTACCATGCACGAAGTTATATATCTAAAATTGTTACTATTTGACGAGCAGTCTATAAGATTTACAACATGCGTTATGTATTTACATGGCAATATTTGCATAGTCACTACAATCCTCATCACATTTTTGAAGAATTTATATGTAACAGATTTTTAAACAAAAGATGAACCTTTTTTTAACAGTATTACTCAAATGTGTGACTTTTCTGATAACAGGAACCTAATTTCTTGGAGTCAAAGTACCTAGAAGCTTTTTTCTCTACAAAAAATCAGATCTGCAACTATCTCAAGAAAAATTAAGTTGCAATATTGTTTTATTAATGTATTCACTTCAAAATTATGTTAAGTTAAAAATATGCCAATATTAATTAATGAAGCCAATTTTGAATGCCCGTATAATTTAGCTGTAATGTGTGGATCTGAAGCAATTGAGCCTAAAAGAAAAGAAAAAATCTTTATTACTTGGCGAAGAGATATCTTGAGATGAATGTTTGGTCAGAGTGGTCCAAGATGATGAGGTCTAGAGATAACGAAACAATACTGAATAACAAAAGATATACAAGGAAAAGGATATCATAAATACAATTAGGTCTAGATGACTTCAGAGGCTGGGCCATTTACGGCGAAAGGGGGAACAATAGATGACTAAGAAAATAAGTACAAAAAAAAATTGTTAAGAACTTGATAAACCTAAGAAGAGAAAGACGGATTAAGTGCGGTAGGATTTGGAGGTAATGAAATTGAGATAATGGGAAAAAAAGTTAAGAATAAGAAAATTTGTAAGAGTGTTGTCAGGTTGGCGATAGTCCACTACGGGTTGTATGTACCAAGGATGATCAAAATAAACTTGTATCAGGAAAGGAATCCTAATAGTTAAAGCATGATAAATATTATTCGAAATATAAAAATCTTTCAAAAAGTGCCTTTTATCTGTATTTGAAGGAATTCTTATTTTGAAAGAACTCTTTTCAGTTGGGTGCAATAATGTTATAGAGTCAAAGGTGAAGGTAGCTAATGTGTCAGAACATTTTTTGCTTTACTTATTTTTCTGTGAGTGATATCTTAATGTAAATTTTTTTTCATTTTATGTACAACTAAGAATCTTTGCTTTGTAATCTTTTAATTTCCCTATTTTATATTGTAAATATTTTGAATGTAACACAGATTTCATTTGAAATGGATGCCAGCCAAAATAAACATGAATAAATGTAAGTTGTTATATATAATTATTTAAAATAAAATGATAGATATTATCACACATTACAAGCCATAGAATCACTTAAAGTATTAATCTCATTCTAGTACTGTTAGTACAGGATGGTCACTGGTAATAAATGGAGCAGCCTAAATAAATGGGAATAAATACATAAGCTGTTATATACAGTAATTAAAAATGAAATCATAGATAACAGCATACATTACAAGCCACAGAATCAAATAAAGGATTAATATAATTCTATTACTAATAGCACGTGAGGGCCACTGGAAAACTGAATAGTTGATAAAGCTGTGACACATTCGTTTTTAATCTTTTTTTGTAGGTTTTAGAGCACTTCTTGGGTATTAAAATGGTTACATATGATGTCCAAAACGAGTAAAACTCATTGAGTGTTTTCTATTTTAGTGAAAGGTCGATGAAAATCAAAATTCCACCAACAATTTAACGTCAAAGTATCTCCTAGAAATAACACTGTTAGCAATTTAATAGTCCAGCTAAAAAGAAAAAAATTCAATGAATTTCACTTGTTGGACATCATATGTAGTCCTTTTAATCTCCACGATATGTTCTATAACCTACAAAAAATAAAAAAGATAGACAATTAAAAATGAACAAATTATGACCTTTTCAAACCCCTCGGTATTTCACTGCCCACCCTGTATTAATATATACTAGAGTCATTAGTTATAAAATAACGAAGGAAAAAAATTAATCCCAAAAATCGAATTCCGATTCAGAAAAAAAAAATCTTTCATTTGCTTTCATGCCTGTTTATTGCTTGTCACTGTGTCCGTTCCAATTAAATCCATTGCATGTCACGAAACGAATGTTTTCGAGAATCCGTCAAAGCAGATCCATAATTAAATTCCATCTGTCGCGAGTTGCGTGGGTGTTGCTTTAACTAACTTGATTAACTTCAAACAGACACTCCAGATTTGGATAGATTGCCTGCCAGTCAGCTGTTTTGAAATCAATTTAGGCTGACACTTACAGTCGAGAAGCATGTTTGTGAACTGTGTTTTTACTTTGAGATTTCCGCTTACATTCAAATTTCGCTCTGTTTGCAAGTCGTTGATTTGAAATCAACTTTGCAAAATTTCAATATGCTTTTAACTTTGAAATGATGAATCAGCCGTAGATCAGTTGTAAATATCAACAACCTATATATATATATATATATATATATGTGTGTGTGTGTGTGAATACATGGGTATGTTCCACCATGGCTGTAAAAAAAAATTTTTTTTTTACTGGATTCGATTGACCTTTCATTTAAAGTGTATTCTACGATCTAGAAAAAAATTATTTCCATTCATTTTTTAATTGAGTAAAAATATTTGCCTAACGCTCTCTGGTGTCATTATCATTTAGTTTGCAATTTTTTTATTTAAGTTTAGAAAATTTCGAGATGTTAAAATAATAAAATTTTGAAATTTCTGTGATTGTGTTTTTTTTTGTGACACATATATTTTACAAATATTTATGTATATATTTTACAAATGTTTAACATATATTTTAGAAATACTTAATTTATTTTTAACAAATATTTTACTAAGTCGATTGACCCATAAAATATATATTGTTTTGAAGACATGAGTTTTTTTGTGGCCTTGATCTCTTTCAATTTTGTTTACATTTCTTTTACTAGATTTTTTTTTTAAATTTCTTTCACAAGCTGGGTTTTTTTTTTTTTTTTTTTTTTTTTTTTCCCCACGTTTTTTTTTTTTTTTTTATTATTACTTTTTTTTTTTTTAATGCATAATGTTTATTTGCAAAATAATTGAATCATTGTTAAATAATTAGTAAAATAAATTAATTCAGAAGAAAATGTAATGTAAAATTATTATTAATGTAATAATTATTTTACATTAATTAAACATTATTAATTAATTAAAATAATTATTAATACAAAATTATTTTAAAGAACCGATTGGTGAAAGCAAAGACAAATTTATTTCAAACTAAAAATAAAAAAAGAAAATTGTTTGGAATTCTATAATTTTTTATTTTTTAAAATTCATATTCTGCCTTTTGTTCTTATATTAAATTCTAAATTTTAAAGATAATCTGTATTTGGGCCTGTCCGATTACATTTTTTTAAATGATTATTTTTTATTTATTGTTCCTATTTTTATATTTTATTTTTTATATGTTTTGAAATTATAAATTTTTATTGAGGATAATTTTTCCTTTACAATTTTCCCAACGATACTTTACCCTCTTCATCGATATTTTTCCCAATAAAATTCTCCAAAACTAAAAATATTTTTTATGTAGTCTGGCAACGTCATGTCATTTAAAGAAATAAATATTATATATATTTATTATTTATATTCCTTTTACGCGGAAAATATTCCGCATAAAAGGAAGTGATATTCATTAAAAGATGCATGCAAATGTGACATTTTCTAGACAAATAATTTGATTAAAAAGTTCTTTTAAAAAAAATCAATAACTGTCGTAAAAATATGAAATGTGATGAACAAATGATAAAGAACAACAATAGCATAGCAACATCAAAGGATAGTGTCAGCCATTTTAGATGTGTCTGGATTATGTAGACATTAAACAGAGTTCAAAGGACACATTTTTGAAAGAATTTAATTTTTGCTGTTTATATTTTTAAATCTTCCATATAAGAACAAACATTATGTGATTTCATGTTATAGATTCCTGTTTAGTGCGCAATGTTAGAATCAACTACTTTGAGACATTTTTTTCTCAGAAGCTATTGAACGTACTGTCTTGGAATTTTATTTTTACATTTGAAATGTTTAATGAATTAATCTTAGGTTAAAATTGACAGGTTATTTTTCTTGATTATTTTTAAACAAATATGTGGAAATTATACATTTGCTTACATTATATCAACTCTTGGCCATTTTTCACTAATACCTCTACTAATTTCTTTAGGAATTTATATTTCTCGTCACTCTAAAAAATGAATAATTGCATTATTCATTCATTATTCATTATTCATTCACTAATTATTACTTAAAAGAAAACTGTGAAATATCTAAATTACCTATTATATTGTCATGGAATTCTATGTAAATAATAATTTATCTGTATCAATTTTTGTTTTGTTCTAATGCAGCTGGCAAACATTTAGACACTTGTCTTTGATGCCTTAAGGCAAGCGCCGCACAGACGTTACTCACTTCACATTACCCAGGGAGCGCGTGTAAATTGAAGATAAACCACGGACGCGGAGTAACAATGCTCCCGCAACGCTCTATGATCATGTTAGACCGGAACCTATAGTTTAAAGTGGATTCCGAACCAGTACAACATCCACGGCACCGTAGGGATTCGAACCCGAAACCTGTGGTACCGAACGCCAGAGCGTTAGTCACTCAGCCATTCAGGCCCCTTTTATTAATTTGTTGTTTCATAATTATTAATTTGAAGATATTCTGTCTTAAATGTTTTAATTCCCTAACAACACATAAAATTAGCGCGATATACTGCAAGCAGATTAAAAATAAAGACATTAGAAATATTGACGACATGTTTGGCGATGAATTTGGCAATCTTGGCTTATAAATTTCCGAAGTTAACTGACGATAATTATGCCCCAAACATCTGTTTCTTGGCGTATAATTTGGAGGTTAATGACATGGTTTATTGCATAAAAATTCAAACAGCTTTTAACGACCTGGCTTATGATGTGCTTCTCGGCGTAACCATCAATTGTGCTTAATGCGTTTTGCACATATTATCTTTAAAAAGCTATCAAGTGTTTCTAGAGAATCAAATTCTTGTTTAAGATGCCCTTTCGTATTGGCAATTAGGCAAGGAATATAATGAAAGACAAAAATAAGCAGGCTTAATAAAATATATTTTGCAGTTTATTATCAGAAATGGGCCATTTTTAATTTGACTTACTTTTATGCTTCTGGAAAGTGCGAATATGTCTAGCTTTTATTAAAATATTGATCTTTTTATATAGAATTTTCTCCTCTTTATCATGCAGAATAAAAACGATTATTATAATTCTATAAATCTTAGAAAAAACCCAATAATCTTTGAATCAACGAAAATAACTCGCTATTATATAATTATCTATCATAATATTATCATTCATTATTATATCAATATTATTCATTCACTATTATATCATTATCTTTCTTAATATCAACATTCCTCATTATATCATCTGTCTTAATATCTCATTCATTATTATATCATTATTATTAATTCAATATTATATCATTATCTTTCTTAATATCAACATTCCTCATTATATCATCTGTCTTAATATCTCATTCATTATTATATCATTATTATTAATTCACTATTATATCATTATCTTTCTTAATATCAACATTCCTCATTATATCATCTGTCTTAATATCTCATTCATTATTATATCATTATTATTAATTCACTATTATATCATTATCTTTCTTAATATCAACATTCCTCATTATATCATCTGTCTTAATATCTCATTCATTATTATATCATTATTATTAATTCACTATTATATCATTATCTTTCTTAATATCAACATTCCTTATTTTATCATTATTCACTAATGTCATTATTTGTCAATACCACAATTCATTATTATATCATTATTACTCATTTACAATTATATCATTATCTGTCTTATCACCATTCATTATTACATCATTATTCACTCACTATTATATCATTGTCTGTCTTAATATCCCCATTCATTATTATTTATTTATCATTATATCATTATCTGTTCTATTATTATATTACCTATCATCTCAGCATCATGTGTGAGAAAATCTGCTTGATTTCTAACTTTATTATGAATTAAAAAGAGTGTTCTTTTTAATTTATAATTATAATATTGCTGTAAAATACATTCAATAAAAGTATACTCAATGTCACATTTGAAGAAATATTCATTTATTAAAGTCTGAGTAAAAAAAAATTTAAAATTTGGGAACATTGAATTGATAAAGAGACAAAGTGAAATATTTCTTGCGAAACATAATTATGAATAAACAAATAAATTTTCTATCAAAGCAAATATATGTAAGGAACATTGTATCAAAAATATAATAACAAAAAAAAATAACAAACAAAGAAGAATTGGAGGCCTGCTTATTTAATTCAATTTATGTACATCCTAGTGCGTTCTTCAAATCAAACGCGATTCTGAATATTCAATTTTTGCATTCGTCTTCCCAAAAGAATATTAAAAATTGAATAAACAAGTTCTTTTTTCTTTTAAAATGAAACATTGCATGCTTAAATTCCTTCGTTTTTTTATTAGAAAATCAGAAATCAAAAATTTAAATAGAATTAGATTCAAAAAGAAGGAATTCCAAAATGTCTAAAGATTTCAACTATTTATTTTAGTTTGCAAGAAACCTGATTCATGAATATTTTGGAATATGAAAGATATTTCCTTACTTTTCATATTATTTACGTTGTAGTATAGTTAAATAAATAGTAATGGCTGATAGTTTCTATAATATATAGTATGCGTCATTCGAAATTATTTTTAATTTATATATACATGTACTTTTTTTTCCATGGAAGAGTTGTAGAATTTTGTTCCCAGGAGGAAGGAATGTATATTTTTTAACAAGTACATAATAACAAATTATTACTCAAATTTGACAGAGCATAAGCAGTGTTGTAGATAGTTATATTACATGCAATTAGCGTTTTGCATTACGGAGAACAACTTGTCACTCAAATTTGACAGCAGGCAAGCAGTGTTGTGGACAGTTATATTACATATAATTATGTAATTAATGTTTTGTACTAATGAGAACAACCTGTCACTCAAATCTGATAGCAGATATTTAGCGTCATGGATAATGAGCTCTCATGAAATTAGTGATTGCCTGTGCTACCTTCACATATCGAAACAATTACAGATGGCATATTGACTTCACCATGAGTTGTTGCATCGTGATGGGATAGAACAAGGGCTGAGATATTGTCTACTCCACTGAGAAGTAAGGGAAGCTGATTCCCCCCTTAATTTCTTAAAGGGAGATTTTAGGAAGAGAGAGTTCTGTGACTAGTCGACAAGTGTTGTCTTTCTCTCTGAAGTGACCAGAGTTTCAAAGCGAGCCCCTTATGTTTCGAGTCTGAGCCCCTTATGCCGTGTGATAATTAATAATTAAAGTCTCTCGCAGACCAAGTGTTTTTGAATCATTGTAGACTCGAGAACTGTAAAAATCTCCGTCCTTGGAGTGAATTGTACTTTTGTATCTAATTTATATCTTTAATTTTCATTTCATTGTAAATAAAGTTCTGTACATACCTATAAGGTTTATAAATAAAATTCAAAGTGTTCCCATGAACCTGAAAGTGGCCCTCTTCTTGAAGCCGTTATAGGTCTAGTATAGGCCGAGATATTACAATCATAACTTGAAATATCATAACTATAAAATGAGTAATGACATAATTCGTTAAAGGAAATAAAATGATAATTATAATAAGGAATGTTTTTTTAATCCCTTATAATATAAGCATGAATAAGATGGGTAGTTAAACTTTTTTCTCCAAAATATTCTGTTGTGTGTTAAAAAGTGTAAAAAGAATCAGTAGAAGAAGAAGGTAAAAAGATAAAGCACTAAAGCAATCGTTCCATGAAGTATGATAAATTTTAAATAATCAAAAAAAAGAAGAGAATTTCGAGTACCAGAAACGAAAATTAGATATTACACATCCTACAAAATGTATAATAAATTATTTACTACTATAAAATGTGTAATAAATCATTTCATTTTTCTAATATTTTCTTTCCATAAATATCAAACCAGACGAAATGACCCTATTTAAACCTTAGGGCGATAAATATTAAATAAGATTATGTATTCTAGGCTGATAGTTAATAATTTATTATGGAACCAAATATGATCTAAAATTGATTTTACATTTTCGTGTAAAATAAAATATTAATAATAGGTGCTAAAAATATATTTACATTAATATTAGGCATATCTAATTTCCCTAAAACATATCCTTTCCTCTTCTCAGCTTGCCTCGCTTTGCTGAATCGTTAAATTCAATGACAGTGCCATGTCATTGATGTGTAAAAAAGAATTCTACTAGATCAAAATTTATTTATGAAATGCATTTTCAAATAACATTTTTAATGTTTTTGAACCTCAATTTTTTGTATTTGACTTGATAATACAACTCAATGTTTTCTTACAAAACAGAAATATGAAAATATGTCTAAACAAGTAATATAAAAAAAAAAAATTTTAAAGTCAATTTCTACTTTTTTTTCACTATATTGCAGAAAGTCCTTTATAAATAATTTGCATTCATTTTTTTAAGTTATCTGGCGCCATCTATTGGTAGATATATGCAACTTAAATCTAAAACAAACTAAAACTAATTAATTAAATTTAATGAATGAATTAATATTTGAAAAAACTGTATTAACATCCATTGTCATCCACTACAAGTTCAAAAAAATGTATTTGAACTGGAGTGGATGAATAAAAAGTATTTTATGAACAATTGAAAATTTGAACAAGATATATATAGGGACAGTGTGAGCTAATAGAAGGAATTGAATAACACTATTTATATAAGGC
The DNA here is from genome assembly GCA_021605075.1 of Caerostris darwini. Lineage (NCBI taxonomy): Eukaryota > Metazoa > Arthropoda > Arachnida > Araneae > Araneidae > Caerostris > Caerostris darwini. The sequence goes on along the minus strand of BPLQ01013576.1, from coordinate 22,186 downwards.
TTGAAACTAAAGCCTTGAGACTTGTAGATAATTATAGCAAATGTTGAAAATTAATTAATCAGACATTTATGCTTGTTTGTGTCTGTATTTTTTTAATTAAATTTAATTCACGGAAAGAATACGAATTCTCTAGCATGAGTATGACCCTAATTCTAGGAACAATAGAAATTTTAATTGAAAAAAGCCATGTCCCTGATGTATAAAAAAGAATTCTACTAGAACAAAATTTATTGAGGAAATTCCTTTTTAAAGAATATTTTAAATGTTTTAGAATGCTTAGATGTTTTTTTTGTACGTGATTTAATGATACAGCTGGATGTTTACTTACAAAACAGAAATATGAGAATATAACTAAATAAAATTCTATTCGGTATATGCTTTCAGAGGCTTGAAACTAAAGCCTTGAGATTTGTAAATAATTATTATAACAAATGTTGAAAAATAATTAATCAAATTTTTGGGAATTTATAATATCAAATATAATTCATGTAAAAAATACGAATTATCTAACACGGGTATGACCCTAATTCTGTCAACAATAGAAATAATTGAAAAAAGAAATTGTGACCATTATATAAATTTCATCTCAAGAATTAAATTATGGGGTTTCTATCTCTCTGTCTTTTTTACTTAAGGACATAAAACATTTTGTAAAAGGAATGTTATGTGATAATTATGTTTTACAATTAAGTCGAACTTTGATGAAACAAAACAAAACAAAATAAAAAAGAAACAAGGGAAAATAGATAATGGATCTATCCACTATCTTTTTATTTTTGGCCTTTTTTTTTCTTTTCTATGGATTTTGTCTAAATAAACACTTTTTAAGATTACTTCTTATAAATTTATAACTTATCCTTTAATATTCATCAATTGTAAGTTTTAATGTAGATTTGCAATATAAATTGTAAGTATACGCCAATTTTTTTTTTATTTCCAATGTCAAGTTTTCAGGACAACAGATATCATAAAAAAAGAAAAAATATAAAGAAGAAGACAGAAACAAATGACATCAGTTAATCCGTTAATTTAAGTGTGGCAATCCAATAACGCTACTGTTAAAACCGGCATAGAAATGATGCCGTTAGTCTACGTATACTCGTAGGACGGCCAAATAAATTAACATTAATATAAAAACATTTAAAATAAATACGAAAATTAATACTGAAACAAACAACTAATTTACCTTTACTTTTAATGAATACTAATATATACAATTACAATCAAATTTAGGATTTTTACATTGGCACTTAAAACAGAATAAATAAAAAATGTTTATACAGAAGCAATCATAATATTACGCATACCTCAAATGAAATATTCCCATGAGTGTGTAGGCAGTGATTTACCAGTAGCCTCAAAACCTTTTAACAAAAAGAATGCTCACCGGAAAATTCAAAGATGGACATAGATATAAATTATAAATTATCCATGTAGCCATTCTCGCAGCAAAAAATTGTGTACCAGGCTCACGCACTGTCGCAGATCGTTAGCTCTGCTTTCAACGGGTCTTCCTTTCTGCCCGCAAAAACTCCAAAAAAGGGGTCCCACCAAACCGACCGGTTCTTTTGGACCTGACCGTGTGACCGGGAGGGGTTATCTACCATTCCTGGATTCATACAAAAAATAAAGGAAATACCCCTTACCCACACACAACAGGATAATTACCAGTTACAACAGCTACCATAACGAAACAGGCGGCAGGGCAGAACAGGATGCAAGGTGAAGCATATCCATTTCTTCCTCGTTATCACACAGGAGACAGAAAGGGTTAGGAATCAAACTCATCTCTCTTGTTTTGGGACAAGCCACCTGCGTTCCACTGCAGAATTCTAAGAAACTCACACTAAGAGCCAGACTGGAGGCCGTATTTGTACATCATTTTGCCGCACTAGACGTTGGCCGGAATGCACCACGAGGAGGTAGATCTACGTTGCACTCCGTATACGGCAACTTTTTTTTTTACAGCGAACGCTAATTTATTGTACAAAAAATGTTTCATGAGAATTTTCTAAACCTTCACCCTATTTAGCAAAATAAAATAACCAAGTTGGCGAAAGCCTGGAGATAACTTAAGGCAAGTGAACTAGTGGATATTTCGTGTTAGAAAAACATTAAAAGTGATCGATTGTATTTGAAGCATTGAATTTTCTTTCAAAATTTCTTTCATGTTCTTCTAAAGACGTATTTACACAAATAATGAAGGAACGACAAGAATCTGCTAGCTAAATTCGCTAATGGTAGGTATATCCTATCTATCAAATAAAAAAAATAATACTCTCAACCATTTTGTTATTATTCACTCATGTAATTTCTACATTTAGTGATTCATTTGTTGGATAGGTACTGGGATAGAAAGAGTCCGTTAACATATTTGAGAAAAAATAGATTTGCTGAACATTTGCTTTATTTTAATTACTAAATTCCTCCAACTTTTTTTTTATTTTTTTAATTGTGTAGAAATTAATAATGCCTTGCCAAAATCTAAATTTATAATTGCTTCTAAGATCAAAACTGAATACCAAATTACATAACTAAATGTCAAAAGAAAAACAGCTACCACTCTCGCAAGATTAAGGACGAAGCACCACAAAAATAGGAAAATTTCTGCTGCATTAAAAAATACCAAAAATATGGCAATTGCTCTGATGTCGAGCTTACTCCTCGTCATGTCTTTGATTGCCCAGCTGTTGCAGCCGCCGTGCATTGTCTGGACCATCCCTCGGAAGAGGATTTGTATTTCGAGTTGGCAATCAACATAAACAATATTATTCGGGACCACCACTATATTTGATTTTCTTCTACTCTTTAGAGGATACGACAACAACAACAACAACATAACTTCAGTTTTTATTTTAAAACATTCAAAATTTTTTATCCAAAGTTGGTGCATTCAAAAAAGCAATGATGAAGATATATAGCTTATTTGTCTGTACAGTGAGCAAAAGTAATCCATCTTCGTCACTGAAGTAGTTAAAAGACGAAGGGAGACACTGCATCTTTTCTGAAGTAAATATGTTGCTCTTGCCATGTGTATTTTTGCTTAGACTATACACGGGAGATTTAGAAGGATCAAATGGTGACATATTTAACTATTTCCTTTTCTATGGTCAGAAATTAATAATTCTTCTTAGTATTTCAAATTAAAATACTAACCAAAAATAGCTATTAATTAAACAGCGACGCTATGTCGTTCTGGAAAATTGTGGATTTATAGAAAACATGATCCTTCCCGTATTTGTTCAGAAAAGACTTTTCCACAATTTTCGATACAATTTAAACTTCAGTTTTTATTTTAAACCATTCAACATTTTTTTATTCAAAGTTGGAGCATTCAAAAAGCATTGATGAAGATGTATAACTTATATATATCTATACAATGAGCAAAAGTAATCCATCTTCGTCAAAAATGCGGTTAAAAGACGAAGTGAAACACTGCATCATAATTTCTGAAATAAACACACGACAAATTTAGAAGGATCAAATGTTGACACATTTAAATGTTTTCTTTTTCCTATGGTCTCATTTTTCATTCAAAAGACAACTCTTTAATTAAAATAATTGTTTTGTTTCGATTTTTTAACAAGGTAAACTTATTGAATTAAAAGAGTATTTAGATTTTTTGCCCTTAAAAATAGAAATTGAAGTATTACTAGGTTACCTTTTTTGTGGTTTTTCAAAAACTTGGGAAAAACATGTTACTTTAATTAGATATCTTATTTTGGAGAAAATGATAACAAAAAAAAAGGCTCTTTCTAACACTATTCTAAAGCTTATTTCAATTAATTCTATTAGGTCACACTCTCCCTATATATAGCTTGTTCAAATTTTCAATCATTAAAATTATACTTTTTATTCATCCACTCAAGTTCCAATACATTTTTTTTGAACATGTAGTGGATGACACTGGATGTTAATACAGTTTTTTTTAAATATAGATTCAGTAATTTAATTTCATTAATTAATTTTAGTTTTTTTTAGATTTAAATTTCACATATCTAGCAACAGATGGCGCCAGATAAATTTAAAAAAATGAATGAAAATTATTTATAAAGGACTTTTTGCAATATAGTGAAAAGGAGGAAGGAGGAATTAAAAAATGTATATTATTTTTAACTATTTTTTCGCCTGCCATTGAAAAAAATTAGAGTTATTAATTACTTAAGTTATTAAAAAGTTAAGTTATTAAAAGAAATAATTCAACATAATTCCTTCCATATTTGTTTGCATATTCAGTCTATGCACTTTAGCAATTTTTTTATTTTATTATTTTAAAAAAATAATATTGCTTTAGGCTTCATTATGGAAGTCAAGCAAATAGTAATTTGTGAAACAAATACCGAAGAATACACACTAAATTGAATTACAAAGCACACTGAATTGAATTAATTTTTTTTCTAAATATTTATTCCAGTAGACATATGCAATATTCTTATAAGGAATTTTAGTAAAATTTTATTCGCTGTCCAAATAAAAAATATCTTTGGAAAAAAACGAATGACAATTTCTCACAATTTCTTCCAATTCCATTAATTTTTTTAATTTTTAAAAATAAATTTATTCCATATTTATTTACATAATTAGTCTAAGCAGGTCTACATTTTTTTAATTTTAATATTCTAAAAAAATAATATTGCTTTTGGCTTCATTATGTAATTAATGTTATTTCATTATGTACCAAACATATAGTAATTTCTGAGACAAATGTTAAAGAATACAAACTGCATTGAATTAGAATACACAATAGAATTAATTTTTTCTAAATATTTATTCCAACAGACATGCAACATTTTTAAAGTAAGAAAATCGATTAAAATTATATTCGCTGTCAAATAAAAAAAATCTTCTGGAGAAAATAGTCTGACTACTTAATTTTCAATTGAAATGAATCTATATAATTTATGTATCTTTAAATAAACTACATACCGATGAATTATTTTATTTAATTGCATTATTTAAATCAAAAAGTACTAATAAGTAATAGCCAACTAGAAATAATAAAGAAAAGAAGAAATATTTATACTTTTATTGATGCCAGTTTTAAAACTTACAAAACTCTTCTAAAACTGACATGGCGTTAGTATTTAAGTCTTTCTAGCTAGAGCCTGTCCAAAAAGTGTTTCTAAGTTGGGGAAAATCTTTCAATTTATCTCCCGCCTAAACTAAACTGAGATTTCGAAGGAAAAAAAGACACTTATTCATAAATACATAAACATAATCTCCCCCAGAAAATTCTGATAAGCTTCTACTGAAATACAACCTGAAAATATTTATTTTCTTTCTCAAGCTTACAATTCGGGGAAGATAAATCTGAAAATAAGGTGTATTTTTTTCTTCTTCTTTTGGGAAATGCGTGAATAATTCAATAGTCTTTTCAATGTATTTTTATCAATATTTTTTGTATTTTGTCTATTCAGAAAAAGTTAAATGTATGGGAAAAAAGAAGTGAAAAGAGATAAAAACAACAATAATAATACAACTCGACTCATGATTGTTTCAATACAATAAAATCACAAAAAAATGGTTCTATTCAAATTCAGATTATCAACATTTTTAAAACTGAAATTTTTTTAAATAATGTACACGAGAATCTTTATAAAACATTGTTTTATTTATTGTAAAATTTGTTAACTTTTTAAAAATAGTAATCATCAGGCTTTTTCGTTGTTATAATAATTTGGATTTTACAATTTTTTTAAAACTTTTTTGAAAATAAAAAGTACTTATGATAAAATGCTGGCAAAAATAATATTAAGAAATAGAATATGAAGAAAACGAAATTTTACAATAATAAAAAAGTATATATATATTTTTTTTTCTTCTAATGCAGATGACAAACACTTAGTCTTGGATGCCTTACGGCAAGCTCTGCACAAACTTCACTCACTTTGCATTACCCTGGGGTCGCGTGTAACTTGAAGATAAGCCACGGACGCGGGGTAACAATGCCCCCGCAACGCTCTACTATCTTATTCGACCGGGACCTACGGTTTAAAGTGGATTCCGAACCACTGCAACATCCATAGCACCGCCGGGACTCGAACACGATACCTGGGGTACCGAGCGCTAGAGCGCTAGCCACTCGGCCATTCAGGCCCTCATAAAAAAGTATATTATATAAGGATTCTTGCATACTTTATTAAAAAAAATTTTTTTTTAGTTTTAAAATGTTGATGAACTGAAGTTGAAAAGTGTTGATAAGGTTTTTAAAGGCAAGCATATATCTGAAAATTTTAAAAGTTAAACATTTCAAATTTTATAAATGGTAGTGATAGCTGTTTCAATATACTTCCTATTTCAAATGTCTCAAATGGTAATGATACCTTTTTCGACTGATTGAATTAAACAGTTTTTCCTTAAAGGAAACTTCTTCCGAATACAATTGAGTTTTTAGAATTTCTTGTTTCCGTTTTGAAATTTCGTGTTGCCCATTTTGCATTTTCTTGCACCTTTTGCGCTGTTTGTTTTATAGCCAACATAAATAAATCAATATCGCAGTCGATTCTTTTTATGGATACCTCAAGAGATGTCAATATATTTTTCCAAAATGACAAATACTGATTTTGCAAATATTTGCTAAATTACTGCCTGGTTAAAGAATCTTATTTCTTGTAGAAATGATGCTGTTTCAAAATACCATTTAAGTGTGCCAACGGCCGTACCATGCTGAATATACCGGTTCTCGTTAGATCACCGAAGTCAAGCATCATTGGGCGCGGTCAGTACTTGGGTAGGTGACCACCTGGGAACACGCGTGCCTGTTGGCATTCACAAATTTGGGACCTGAGTGACCGAGTGTCTGGCCGTCGGTGCTACAGGTTTCGGGTTCGAATCCCGGCGGTGCCATGGATGTTTGTAGTGGTTCGGAATCCACTTTAAGCCGTAGGTCCCGGTCTCCTATGACTGTAAGACCGTCACGGAGCCAAAGTCAGACTTCTACCTACGGGTGCTCCATCACAACAGAAGCTGCTTCCTTCCCCTTCAATCATGAGTACATATGGGCTCGTGGGCTTGGCCAGCCAAGTGGGATAAGAAACAACAACAACAACCATTTAACTGTTTATTGATAATTTTCATGAATAAAATTTCATTTATATTTTAATCCTATCCCCTTTTGAAATGCACATTTACAAATACATAAATAAGAAATTTATAATCTTCATACAATTTTAATCCTCCCCCGCGCCCCATAAAAAAATTACAATTGACGAAAAACTGGAATGCCAAAAGTATGAAATTTATTATTATTTTTTGTTTTGTTTTGTTTAAGAGCCATTCAAATGTAATGAATAAATTTTAAGATTCCAAATTAATTCATCTAAATTAACTGAATGCACGTGTCGTGTAAAACTCTAAGGTATATAGATAATGTCGAACACGACATTTCCCTGAATAGTTTTAGATTGCATGTAATGCTGCTAATGAAAACAGACGGAAGCAGGCAGTGTGCGGTTTAAGGAAAGCTTAGCAGATGGCGACAGTTTCATTTATTAGAGCACGATGCCTTCATTAATGAGCTGGGACGGATAAATAATGAGCGGTGTATCGTCTATCGGCAGGCTGACAAGACACTTAATGTTCACGGCTGATTTCCTGCAAGAGAGAAGTGACTTTGGAGAGATGTCCGCACCTATAAAAGACAGGGAATATGTTCTATGACAACTTTGTACAAACTAATTTAATATTTTCTTTATTTTTAATATGTCAATGTTATTGTTCATTTAAGATTTTAAAAAAATGCAGATTATTTTCTTTTAATATTTTTTTTATCTTTTAATTAAAGGACATATAAAAAGAATTTCAATTTGAATTTAGAATTTTAAAAAATGGTAAATTTGTTCTTTAAAATACTTTTTCAATTTCTAAAAGAAACATTTATTAATTGAAAATGAAAAAAATTATAGAAAAGCAGACGTCGAAGATTATTGTTAAAACTTTTATTCAATTTTAGCTATTGAGATGGATAAATATTTTGCCTTTCTAAAAAATGTGAAAAGTACGTTCCAAAAATATTTAGATAGATCGAACGACGAAGACGTGGATCTGCGGAAATTCTTGCAGCTGAGCGTAAGCACCAATTCAGTGACGAAAAACCTATCATGTTGGAATTGCTGGCGGAATATACATCTGATAAAAAAAAGATATAAACTTTGTTGAAAATCTATCATGGGTTAATTTTGAAATATTTGGTTTAGTTGCTGATTTTGCGCAATCTTTTTTTGATAATTATTGATACTTTGAAACACAAAATAAGTCGAAAAACATACCATTATCATTTAAAAAGATTTGAATTAGGAAGTCTATTGAAAAATTTAGCAATATGATTTTAAAATTTGAAGTGTTAAAACTATTAAAATTTTTATATATCTATTTCCACTGTATCATTGAACAAATTGTGGCATTTGTTCCCAGGAGAGAGGAATATTTATTTTTTGACAAGTACTTAATAACAACCTATCAATCAAATTTGAAGGAAAAAAGTATTTATATTTTTTTCCAGTAAAAATAAAAACTGAAGAATTACTTGATTATCTTTTTTGTGGTTTTCAAAAATTTGGAAAAAGCATGTTACTTTAATTAGTTTTCTTATTCTTGAGGTAAATGATAACTAAACAAGTAATGTAAAAAAAAAAAAAATTTATAGTTAATTCCTTCTTTTTTTTTCACTATATTGCAGAAAGTCCTTTATAAATAATTTTCATTTATTTTTTTTAACTTTATCTGGCGCCATCTATTGGTAGATATATGCAACTTAAATCTAAAAAAAACTAAAATTGATTAATTAAATTTAATTACTGAATTAATATTTGAAAAACTGTATTAACATCCAGTGTCATCCACTACAAGTTCAAAAAAATGTATCTGAACTTGAGTGGATGAATAAAAAGTATTTTATTAACGACTGGAAATTTGAACAAGATATATATAGGGAGAGTGTAAGCTAATAGAAGGAATTGAAAAAAAAAAGAACAGCAATCTCGAATTACAGCAAAATAGTAAAAGCAAAAATAATAAAAGCAAATACATACGATAAAAATAATAAAAACAAAGATATTAGGCTATATTTCAAATTTAATTAAAAACTTTTTGATCATTTAAAATTAAAAAATATAGAATACATTAACAAGAATACTCAAATTTCAAACCTAAAAAATTAAGAATATTATCCAAAAAAATAAGCTAAATTAAAATCAGACGATTTTTTTATATTATTGCCAATTTGTAGTTACATTATTTTAAAAATTGAACAATATAATTAATGAATAATAAAAATATTTAATAATAAAATAAAAATAATTAATAATTAAATGAATAAATTAAAATCAGACGATTTTCTATATTATTTCCAATTTGTAGTAACATTATTTTAAAAATTGTATAATATATATTAAATGAATAATAAAAATATTTGATAATAAAATAGTAATAATTAATAATTAAAAGAATAAAAATAATTAATAATTGAATGAATACAAATAATTAATAATTGAATGAATAAAATAATTAATAATCATTAATTAATTAATAATCAGTTATGAGAAAAAAGAGATTATTAACTAATTATTAATTAAGTAATGATGAGCAAATGAGAAGAAAAAGCAGTGTGAATATATGAACATTTCTCCCATATTAAACTAAAATTAATGAATTAAATTTAATGAATGAATTAATATTTGAAAAAATTATATTAACATCCAGTGTCATCCACTACAAGTTCAAAAAAAATGTATTTGATCTTGAGTGGATGAATTAAATGTATTTTATTAACGATTGAAAATTTGAACAAGATATATATAGGGAGAGTGTGAGCTAATAGAAAGAATTTAAAAATTTCTATCAATATTTTGAAATTTATTTTTAATTATTTTTTTGCTTACCATTGGAAAAAATTTTAATTATTAATTATTTTCTAAAAAAAAAAATATTTCAGCATTTTTTTTCAAGTTTTGTTTGCATATTCAGTCTATGCAGTTCAACAATTTTTTATTTTATTATTTTGAAAAAATAATACTGCTTTTCGCTTCATTATGGAAGTCAAACATAGAAATTTATGAAGCAAATGTCGAAGAATATACATTGAATTGAATTACAATACTCACTGAATTGAATTATTTTTTTCTAAATATTTATTCCAATACGCATATGCGACATACTTGAAGTAAAACATTCTATTCAAATTCTATTCGCTGATTAAATCAAAAATATCTGTTGATGAAAATCGTGTGACTACTTAATTTTCCAACATAAATTTCTTCCATATTTATTTACATAATTAGTTTATGCAGTTCTACAATTTTTTTATTTTAATATTCTGAAAAATATTACTGCTTCTGGCTTCATTATGTAATCAATGTTACTTCACTATGTACCACACATATAGTAATTTCTGAGACAAATGTTAAAGAATACACATTGAATTGAATTAGAATACACAGTGAATAGAATAATTTTTTTTAAATACTTATTCCAATAAACATATGACACATTCTTAAAATAAGAAATTCTATTGAAATTCTATTCGCTGATTAAATAAAAATATCTTTGAGCGAAAATAATCTGACTGCTTAATATTGAATGCAAATTAATCGATATAACTTTTATATCGTTAAATTAACTACATACATATAAATTATTTTATCTAATTACATTATTCAAGTCAAAAAGTGATGAAATAATTATCAATTCGGAATAATAAAGCAAAGAAGAAATATTGATATTTTTACTGACGCCAGCATCAAAATTTACAACAATCTTCTAAAACTGTCATGGCGTTAATATTTAAGCGGCTTTTCTCGCCAGAGCCTGTCCAAAACGTCTTTCGAAGTTGGGGAAAATCTTTCAATTTATCTCTCCTCTGAACTCAACTGAGATTTTGAAGGGAAAAAACGAAGCTTATTCATAAATACATAAACATAAGTATTTTCGTCGGAAAATTCTGATAAGCCTCTAGTGAAATACAACCCGAACAAACTTTTCTCTTTCCCTTCAAGCTTACAGTTCCGGAAGATAAATATCCTAAAAATAATGTGAATTTTTCCCACTTTTTTGGGAAACACGGAATAATTCAATAGTCTTTTCAATGTATTTTTATTAAATATTTCTTGTAATTTGTCTGTTCAGAAAATGTCGAATATATGAAAAAGAAAAAGAGGGAAAAGAGAAAAAAAATAATAATACAACTCAACTCATGATATTTGCTTTAATATAGTAAAATGACAAAAATTGGTCTTTGTGAAACTTTTCCATATTTTGTATTCAATTTCAGATTATCAGCATTTTTAAAAGTGAAATTATTTTAAATAATGTACACGATAATCTTTATAAAACATCTTTTTATTTAATGTAAATTTTTAAAATTTTTTTTTTAATTAAAATTTTATTCAGCACGGTTTTTGTTTCGTTTATTTGTTTTTAGAATAATTTGGATTTTACATTTTTTTTTTTTTTGGAAATAATGTGGATTTGTGATAAAAGGCTAACAAAAATGTATTAGAAACAGAAAAAAAGGAAAAGGAAATTTTATAATAAATAAAATGATGTTTTATAAGGATTCTCGTATACTTTATTAAAAACTTTTTTTATATTTTAAATATTGATAATCTGAAGTTATTCATCTGACTTCATTGCATTTTCTTGCTTCTTTTACATTGTTTGTTTTATAACAAAAAAACATTAAACCAATTTCTTTGTCGATTCTTTATTATAGATATCTCGGGACATGTCAACATATTTTTCCAAAAAAAACAAAAAATAATCTTGCTAATATTTGTTAAATTACTGCTTGGTTAAAGAATCTTCTTTTATGTAGAAATTAAGGTATCTCAAATTACCATTTAACTGTCTATTGATTATTTTCATGAATAAAATTCAATTTCAGTTTTAGTCAATGGACATTTATAAATATATAAATAAGAATTTTATACCTTTCATACAACTTTATTGTTATCCCTCCCCCTATAAAAAATTACAATGAAGAATTTGTAACTCCAAATATATAATATTTATTTTTTGTTAATAAAAGACCCTGCAAATGTAATGAATTAATTTTAAGATGCAGAATTAGTTAATTTAAATTAACTGAATGCACGTATCTTGTAAAACTCTAAGGTATATAGATAACGTCGAACACGATATTTTCCTGAATAGATTTAGACTGCATGTGATGCTGCTAATGAAAATAGATGGAAGCAGACAGGTGTGGTTTAAGGAAAGCTTAGCAGACGGCGACAGTTTCATTTATTAGAGCACGATGCTTTCATTAACAGGCTGGTATGGATAAGTAATTAGCAGTGTATCGTCTATCGGTAGACTGACAAGACATTTAGTGTTCACGGCTGATTTTCTGCAAGGGAGAAGCGACTTTAATGGAGAGATGTCCGCACCTATAAAAGGCAGGGAATATGTTCTATGTCAACTTTGTTTATATAAATTTAATATTATCTTTATTTTAGTATTTCAGTGTTATTATCCATTTAAGATAAAAAAAAATTAACATTAATTTACATTCTTTTATTTTTTTTATCTTTTAATTCAATGATATATAAAAAAAATTTCTATTTGAATTTAGAATTTTTAAGAATGATAAATTTGTAGTTTAAAATATTTTTGCAATTTCTAAAGGAAGCATTTATTAATTAAAAATTAAAACATTATAGAAAAACAGATATCAGAGATTATTGTTAAAACTTTTATTTATTTTTGGCTACTAATATCAATACATATCTGCTGTTCTAAAAAAATGTGAAAAGCACGTTCCAAAAATATTTAGATAGATCAAACGACCGAGACGTGTTTCTCCGGAAACTCTTGCAGCTAAGTGTAGGTAGTAATTCAATGACAAAAAAACAACCATCGCGTTAGAACTGCTTTCGGAACACATTTCTAATGAAAAAAAATGTAAACTTTGTTGAGAATCTATAATGGGATAATTTTCAAATATTTGGTTCAGTCGCTGATTTTGTGCTATCTACACAAAATCAGCGACATTTGTGATTTGTATTTTGATAATGTTAGATGCTTTGAAATATAAAATAAGTCGAAAAAAGTATCATTATTATTTGTAAAATTTGAAAAAATAACTATATTGAAAAAATTATCAATGTTATTTATAAAATTTAAAATTTTAAACTTTTAAAATTTTCATATCTCTGTTTCCTCATTAAAAAAACGTCCATAATCAACTCTTTTCAACTTCAGATTATCAATATTTTGAAAATAAAAAAATTAATAAATTATACGAGATTTCTTATAAAACATAATTTTTTTATTGTAAAATTTCATTTTCTTCATCTGGTTTTCTTTATAATATAAATTTTACTAACCTTTTATCATAATTGCTTTTTATTTAAAACAAGTTGCAAAATCCAAATTATTCTAAAAAAAAGTTGCCGATTACAATTTTTAAGAAAGTCAAAAAATTTTACAATAAATAAGATGATGTTTTATAAGAAGTCTCCTGTTCCTTATTTATAAAAAAAATGCCAGTTTTAAAAATGTTGAAAATCTTAAACTGCATTGAAAATGAGAACAAGAATCACAGAGACCAATCTTTTTTACATTTTACTGTATTAAAGTAATCATCATAAAGTGATTTGTATTATTATTTTCTTTTTCTTTCTGAACTTTTTCTTTGCTTTTTACATTCAACTTCTGAGTAGAAAGACTATTGAATTATGCACGTGTTTCCCAAAATAAGTGGGAAAAAATGCACCTTGTTTTTAAGAGATTTATCTTCCGGAATAAGATTTAGAAGAAAAAAAATTTCTTCGGGTTGTATTTCACTAGAAGCTTATCAGAATTTTCTGAGGGAGATACTTATGTTTATGTATTTATGAATAAGCGTCGTTTTTTCCCTCCGAAATCTCAGTTGTGTTCAGACGAGAGATAAATTGAAAGATTTTCCACAACTTCGAAACACTTTTTGGACGGCTCTGGCGGGAAAAGACGCTTAAATATTAACGCCAAGACAGTTTTAGAAGAGTTTTCTATGGTTGAGATACTTGCATCAGTAAAAATATAAATATTTCTTCTTTCTTTTATTATTCCCACTTGGTAACTACTTCGAAACCGTTTGACTTAAATAATATAATTTAATAAAATATTTTCCTCTGTGTGTAGTTTATTTAATTATATAAAATTTATATCGATTAATCTAGATTCAAAATTAAACAGACGTTTTTCGCGAAAATATATTTTTGATTTCCTCAGCAAATAGAATTTTATTCTAATCTATAATTTCTTATTTTTATGTACTTTGTATGTGTCCATAGTAATAAATATTTAGAAAAAAATTATTCAATTCAGTGTGCGGTCTTATTCAATTCAGTGTGCGGTCTAATTCAATTCAAGGTGAATTCTTTCGCATTTGCTTCACAAATTACTATGCGTTTGACGTCCATAATGAAGTCAGAAGACATCAAAAGCAGTATTATTTTATCAGAATAATGAAATAAAAAATCGTAGAATTGTTGTATTATTATTGCACAGACTAGAATTATAGAATAGAATAATTGCATAGAATAAAATTATAGAATAGAATAATTGCATAGACTAGAATTATGGAATTCGTTAATTACATAGACTAAATATGCAAACTAATCTGGAAGAAATTTATGTCAAAAAATTTCTTTTCAGAAAAGAATTAATTATAAATGATTAATTTGACACTGACACTGACATATTAAAAATAAAGAAATTATAAAATTTATATATGAACAAAGTTGTCATAGAACATATTCCCTGCCATGTATCTGATGTGCGGGCATCTATCCATTAAAGTCACTTCTCTCTTGCAGAAAATCAGCCGTGAACATTAAATGTTTTGTCAGTCTGCCGATAGACAATTCGCCACTCATTCTTTATCCATCCCAGCGTATTAATGAAGGCATCATGCTCTAATAAATGAAACTGTCGCCGTCTGCTGAGCTCTCCTTAAACTGCCCACTGTCTGCTTCCATCTGTTTTCATTAGCAGCATTACATGCAATCTAGATCTATTCAGGAAAATGTCGTGTTCGACATTATCTATACACTTCAGAGTTTTACACGACACCAAGCATTCAGTTAATTTAGATTAACTAATTCGGAATCTTAATATTAATTCATTACATTTGCATGGTTTTTAATTAAAAGAAAAAAATTTCACATATTTAGAAGAGCAATTTTTTTCAATGTATTTTATTTTCTAATGGGGGGCAGCAATAAAATTCTATAAAAGGTGTAAAGTAATTATTTATGCATTTTTAAGTGTCCATTTTCACAAGGTGATATCTTAGAAAAGGGCCTGATGTCCGTGTCTGGCACTCTATGCGGCATGTTTCGGGTTCGAATTCCGGTGGGGACAAGTATGTTTCTAGTGGTTAAGAATCCCCTTTAAACCTCTCAGTCTAATATGATTCTAGAGCGTTAAGCGTAGGGCTGACAAATCTAACCAGTATAAAGAAAAATATCTGTCTCGAAATCTGCCAGTAGGCAGACGGCCTTGGTCCCCATAGGGCTATTGCGCAGAGGACCATGATATTTCCACTTAAAAATCACTTATAATCAACTATTTTAAAATTCAAATTGCCGACATTTTAAAACTAAAAAAAAATTTTAATAAAGTATGCGACAATCCTTATAAAACAATTTTGTTTTTACTGTGAAATTTCCTTTACTTAATATTCTTTTTTTATAATACATTTTTACTGCCGTTTTATAACAAGTCCTTTTTATTTTCAAAAAAAAAGTAAAATCAAAATTATTCTAAATGATGTTTTATAAAGGTTCTCCTTGTACATTATTTTTAAAAAATTTCAGTTTTAAAAATGTTTATAATTTGAAATTGATTAGAAAATTCGAAAAAGTATCACAGAGACCGATTTTTTGTAATTTAATTGTATTAAAACAATCATCATCATCATGAGTTGAGTTGTGTTATTAATGTTTTTTTTTTTTTCGCTCTTTTTCTTTTTCATACATTCAAGTTTACTCAGTAGCCAAAATACAAGAAATATTATTAAAACTGCATTGAAAAGACTACTGAATTATTCACGTGTTTCCCAAAAGAAGAGGGGAAAAATGCACCTTATTTTTAGGAAATTTATCTTCCGGAACTGTAATCTTCGGAAAAAGAAAAATAAGTTTCCTCGGGTTGTATTTCACTAGAAGCTTATCAAAATTTTCTGAAAAAGATACTTATGTTTATGTATTTATGAATAACCATTTTTTTTCCTTTCGAAATCTCAGTTTGGTTCAGACGAGAGATAAATTGAAAGATTTTCCAAAACTTCTAAACAATTTTTGGACAGGCTCTAGAATGAAAAACGTTTAAATATTAACGCCATGACAGTTTGTATAGTTTTGAAACTGGCATCAGTGAAAGTATGAATGTTTTTTCTTTGCTTTATTATTCCCTATTAATAATTATTTCATAACTTTTTGATTTTAATAATGTAATTAGATAAAATAATTTATCTGTGTGTAATTTATTTAATGATATAATAGTTATATCGATTAATTGCAATTCAAAATTAAGCTGTCAGATGATTTTCGCCTAAAGATATTTTTGATTTGATCAGCGAATAAAACTTTAATAAAATTGCATATGTCTATTGGAATAAATATTTAGAAAAAAATTAATTCAATTCAGTGTGTATTCTAATTCGGTTCATTGTATATTATTTGGCATTTGCTTCACAAATTACTATATGTTAGACATCCAGAATAAAGCCAGACGACATCAAAAGCTGTATTATTTTTTCAGAATAATAAAATAATTGTATTATTATTGCATAGTCAATTATAGAATAGAATAATTGCATAGGTTAAAATTATAGAATAAAATAAATGCATAGACTAGAATTATAGAATAAAATAATTGCATAGAGTAGAATTATAGAATTGATTAATTGCAGAGACTAAATGTGCAAACTAATCTGGAAGAAATTTATGTCGAAAATTTTCTTTTTAAAAAAGAATAAAGAATTAATAATAATTTTCAGTGTCAGGCGAAAAAATAATTTAAATTATCTTGAATGCCTACTGACATATTAAAAATAAAGAAAATATTAAAATTTATATGAACAAAATATATTCCCTGCCTTTTAATATGTGCGGACATCTATCCATTAAAGCCACTTCTCTCCTGTAGAAAATCAGCCGTGAACATTAAATGTCTTGTCAGTCTGCCGATAGGCGATACACCGTTCATTATTTATCCGTCCCAGCGTGTTAATGAAGGCATCGTGCTCTAATAAATGAAACTGCCGCCGTCTGCTAAGCCTTCCTTAAACCACGCACTGTCTGCTTCCACCTATTTTCATTAGCAGCATTACATGCAATCTAAATCTATTCGGGAAAATGTCGTGTTCAACTTTATCTGTATACCTTACAGTTTTACACGACACTTGCATTTAGTTAATTTATATTACCTAATTTGATATCTTAAAACTAAATCATTACATTTGCATTGTCTTTTACTAAGAATAAAATAAATGTAATATATTTAACATTGCAATTTTTCTTAAATCTACTTTTTTCCCGGGAGGGGGGGGGGAATAAAATTCTGTGAAAGTTATGAAGTTCTTATTTATATATTTTTAAATGTCCATATTCCCCATAACTTTTATTGAACTTTTATCCATGAAATTAAACAGTTATTTTGCAATAGCATCATTTCTATGAACTTTTATCCATGAAATTAAACAGTTATTTTGAAATAGCATCATTTCTACACGAAATTAGATTCTTTAACCTTGAAGTAATTTAACATATATTGGCAAAATCATTATTTTTATTTAGAATTGTATGTTGTTATGTTCCGATGAAACTATAAAGAATAATTGACTGCGAAATTTATTTCATTTTATTTGTTTTACAACAAACTAAAGCAAAGAAGTAAGAAAATGCGGAATAGGCATCAAGAACATAATCGAAATATCTAAAGATCTAAAGCAAGATCTATCTAAAGATCTAGATCTAAAGCAAGAAATTCGAAACTCGACATAATTTGGAAAAATTTCCTTTCAGAAGAAACTGTTTTATTAAAAAAGTCGAAAATAGTATCATTATCATTTGATACATTTGAAAAAATAAGCATATTGAAAAACTTATCAATAACATTTATAAAATTTGAAATATTAAACTTTTAAAATTTTCTCATATGTTTCCCTTCAAAAAACATCCATAATCAACATTTAGAAACTAAAAAAAAAATTTAATAAAGTATACGAGATTTCTTATAAAATATTATTTTTATTGTAAAATTTCATTTTCTTCATATTCTTTTTTTATAATTTAATTTGTGTCAGCTTTTTATCATAATCCTTTTAATTTAAAAAAATTGTAAAATCCAAATTATTCTAAAAACAAAAAAAAAAACCCTGCTCATTGCAATTTTTAAAAAGTTAAAAAATTTTACAACAAATAAAATGATGTTTTATAAGGATTATCGTGTATATTGCTAAAATACTTTCTCTATACTACTTTGTACTATTCTCTATACTATACTCTAAAATGCTTTTCTCTCTTTTTTTTCATGCATTCAACTTTTTCTGGGTACACAAAATGCAAGAAATATTAATAAAAATACCTCGAAAAGAACTATTGAATTATTCGCGTGTTTCCCAAAAGCAGAGGAGGAAAAAATGCACCTTATTTTTAGGGGATTTATCTTCCGGAAAAAAGTTTGTTCGGGTTGTATTTTACTAGAAGCTTATCAGAAATTTCTGAGGGAGATACTTATATTTATGTATTTATAAATAAGCGTCGTTTTTTCCTTTCGAAATCTCAGTTTAGTTCACAAGAGAGATAAATTGAAAGATTTTCCCCAACTACGAAGCACTTTTCGGACAGGCTCTGGCGCGGAAAGACACTTAGATATTAACGCCACGCCAGTTTTAGATAAACTTTGTATAGTTTTGAAACTAGCATCAATAAAAGTATATATATTTCTTCTTCCCTTTATTATTCCCAATTTATATTTATTTCATTCCTTTTGGACTTAAACATTGTAATAAGATAAAATAATTTATCTACATGTAGTTTATTTAATGATATAAAAATTATATCTATTCATTTCCATTCAAAATTAAGCAAAGAATAGAATTTTAAAAAAGAATAGAATAATTCATGGGGTAGAATTTTAAATTCTTATTTTAAGGATATTGTATACGTCAATTTAAATAAATATTTAGAAAAAGTTAATTCAATTCAGTGTACATCCTAATTCAATTCTTTGGCCACTGCATCATAAATTACTATTAATAATTGTATTAATATTGCATAGAATTATAGAATAGAATAATTGCACAGAATTATAGAATAGAATAATTACATAGACTAGAATTATAGAATAGAATAATTGCATACATTAAAATAAAATAGAATGCATAGATTAAAATTATAAAATAGAATAATTACATAGTCTAGAATTATAGAATAGTACAATTGCAGGCTAGGATTATAGAACTCATTAATTTCATTGACTAAATATTGGAAGAAATTTATGTCGAAAAATTTCTTTTTAGAAAAGAATAAATAACTTCAATTTTTTTCAATGACAGATGTAAATATAATTTAAATTATCTTGAATGAACAATAACACTGACATATTAAAAATAAATAAAATATTAAATTTATATTAACAAAGTTGACAGAGAACATATTCCCTGCCATTTATAAGTGCGGACATCTATCCATTAAAGTCACTTCTCTCCTGCAGAAAATCAGCAGTGAACGTTAAGTGTCATGTCGGCCTGCCGATAGACGATACACCGCTCAGTATCCATCCGTTCCAGCCTACTAATGAAGGCATCGTGCTCTAATAGAGAGTTTTTGCATACCGTACATTAGTTACCGTAGGACGTCCGTTAGCTTTTTCTCCCTAGCGCGCATGCTCATAGGAAATTATGTTTCCTATGAGCATGCGTGCTAGGGAGAAAAAGCTAACGGACGTCCTATGGTAACTAACGTACGGTATGCAAAAACTCTCTAATAAATGAAACGGTCGCCGTACGCTAAGCCTTCCTTAAACCACACACTGTCTGCTTCCATCTATTTTCATTAGCAGCATCACATGCAGTCTAAATCTATTCGGGAAAATGTCGTGTTCGACGTTATCTACACCTCAGAGTTTTGCACGATACGTACATTCAGTTAATTTAGATGAACTAATTCGGAATATTGAAATTAATTCATTACATTTGTATTGTCTTCTATTGACAAAAAAATAAATTTCATATAACAGGCATTGGAATTTTTCGCCAATGTAATTTTTTTCGAGGGGGTTATGCATAGGTAGGATTAAGAATATGAAAGGTATAAGATTCTTATTTATATGTCCATTGTCACAAGAGAATATGTTTAAAAGAAGCGTCATGGCTGTGTCACTGGCTCTCGATGCCACAGGTTCCGTATTCTAGTCGTCGTGGTGCCATTGATGTTTTTAGTTGTTCAGAATCCATTTTAAACCGTAGAACGCACAACCTTATCCCTTAAAAAGAAAACATCTACTATATCGAAGTCTGTCAGTATACAAATGGCCTTGGCCCACCATACGTCTGTTGAGCCGATGATGATAATGATATTTCCACTTAAAGAACACTTATAATCAAATATTTTAAACTTCCGAAAATCAAAATTTTAAAACTAAAAAAATATATATAATTTTTTTATATTGCAAAATTTCATTTTCTCTAGATTCTTTTTTATAATACAATTTTCGCTAACTTTTTATCAGAAGTTCTTTTCATTTTCAAAAAGGAAAAATAAAAAATATAAATTATTCTAAAAATAAAAAAAAAGTGATTAGTACAATTTTTGAAAATAAAAAATTTTAAAAGAAATAAAATGATGCCTTATAAGGAATCTCGTGTACATTTTTTTAAAAAAAAATTTCAGTTTTAAAAATGTTGATAATTTGAAATGGAATAAAAAAATGTGAAGAAGATTCAAAGGGTTCAATTTTTGTCATTTTACTGTATTAAAACAATCATCATGAGTTGAGTTGTATTTTTTTTTTTTTTTTTCACTCTTTTCCTTTTTCATTCATTCCACTTTTTCTGAGTAGACAAAATGCAAGATATATTTATAAAACTACATTGAAAAGACTATTGAATTATTCACGTGTTTCCCAAAAGAAGAGGGGGAAAAATACACCTTATTTTTTAGGAGATTTATCTTCCGGAACTGTAAGCTAGAAGGAAAAAATAATGAGTTTGTTCGGGTTGTATTTCACTAGAAGCTTATCAGAATTTTCTGAGGGAGATACTTATGTTTATGTATTTATGAATAAGCGTCTTTTTTTTTCTTCGAAATCTTAGTTTAGTTCAGAGGACAGATAAATTGCAAGATTTTCCCCAACTTCGAAACACTTTTTGAACAGGCTCTAGCGTGAAAAGACGCTTAAATATTGACGCTCTGCAGCTTTAGAAGAGTTTTGTATAGTTTTGAAACTGGCATCAGTAAAAGTATAAATATTTGTTCTTTGAGTTATTATTCTCTATTGATAAGTATTTCATAAACTTTTTGACGTGAATAATGTAATTAGATAAAATAATTTATCTGTGTGTAATTTATTTAAACTGATATAATTTTAAAATGTAGTTATAACGAATTTTTTAATGATATAAATGTTATATGGATTAATTTCCATTCAAAAGTTAGCAGTCAGATGATTTTCGCCCAAAGATATTTTTGATTTTATCAGCGAATAAAACTTTAATAAAATTGCATATGTTTATTGCAATAAATATTTAGAAAAAAATTAATCCAATTCAGTGTGTATTCTTTCAATTCAATGTGTATTCTTTGGCATTTGCTTCACAAATTACTATATGTGTGACTTTCATATTGAACCCAGAAGACATCAAAAGCAGTATTATTTTTTCAGAATAATAAAATAAATAATTGTAAAATAGTTGTATTATTATTGCATAGACTAGAATTATGGAATAGAATAATTGCATAGATTAAAATTATAGAAGATTAAAATTATAGAAATAAATGCATAGACTAGAATTATAGAATAAAATAATTGCATAGAGTAGAAATTATAGAATTGATTAATTGCAGAAACTAAATGTGCAAACTAATCTGGAAGAAATTTATGTCGAAAATTTTCTTTTTTTTAAAAAGAATAAAGAATTAATAATAATTTTCAGTGTCAGGCGAAAAAATAATTTAAATTATCTTGAATGCCTACTGAC